>JAOTAY010000009.1:19598333-19609432 GCA_025629805.1 Erythroxylum baracoense | reverse complement strand
TCATTATGACAGAATAACAGAAAAGAGAGAGAGTATGGAATCAAGTGTATATATATCTTCACAAATCATGAATAAAGCGATTCATTCCTTTCTCACAAAAACTTCGATCCTTATTATTGTCTCCTACAAGCTGGTACTGGGTTGCGGCAGGTGCAGGTAGCAAAAGTCAGGTGCAACCAGGAGCAGAAGGAAGCAGCATTTTTTTGACCAATCAACTCACGTCCAAAACAAGCATATAAACACAGCATCAAATGCATTATATTGAGAGACAACTTTGAGAGTTGTGACATACACAGAAACACTAAAAAATACCAACCCCAAGTCGTGATTCTTGAGAGGTGAGGGTGAGAATAGAGTGTGAATGTAAGAGAGTGAAAAGAGAGTTTACTGATACTATTTTCTTTTTCATTGTAGCTCTATTTATTCCTTGCTTAATAAAGTCATCTTGCAGTTGTTGTTTGGAGGATGTAGAATCAAGCAAAGCTTGGTTCGAACCTCGTTAAATCATCGTTGTTGTTCTTATTCTCGCTGCCAAAGTTCAGTTATTACCATAAAAGCTTGAAACTTTAACGCTGTTTTGATCATTATCAAACTCTACAGAAAAAACTCCTTCCGTCTGTCTTGTGCCTCTCTATTTATTGCATCTTCTTTCCCTTGGAATCTATAGAGCAGGAACATGGCTTGGCTGACACGATTCTTGGCGGCGGTGGCTTTCTTAACCGTCGGCGTTATATTCTCGCCGGAAACATTTGGATCGAAATCGATCACTCAGCTCGCCACCTATGTCAAGTTGGCTCACGTAGTCTGTTTCGCCACCGCTTTTGGTGCCGCTTTTTGGGTCACTTTCATTGGCCCCATTATAATGTTGAAGTATACTCCTCTACTTCTCTCTTGCAAAACTGAATTTGATAAAACCAATAATTTCTTCTTTTCTGTGTTAAAAATTTAGGAACCTTCCTAGGCATCAGTTTGGTAATTTGCAAAGCAAGATGTTTCCTGCCTACTTTTCACTGGTTGGGGTTTGTTGCGCAATATCTGTGGCGTCTTTTGGGTATCTACACCCGTGGAAATCGGCAACCACTAGCGAGAAGTATCAGCTCGGGTTTTTGCTTTCCTCTTTTGCCTTTAACCTTACCAATTTGTTCGTCTTCACACCAATGACCATCGAGGTATTGTCATTCATTTATCAAGATCTTCTGATCACGTTTTATACTAGACCAATTAGAACTTGTATTATCACCAATGGGTTAAATGATCTTGAGTTGGGAACTAGTGTCTTTTTGTCATCCATGCGTAAGATTTTTATTTTCCAGGTTCTGAAAAGCTTGGGAATTTTTGGTCTAATGGTTGAATTGGATTGAATTTGACTGGAATTCTGTATATTTTATCTGCTAAATGGCATGCTTGAATAGGATTCTTATCATCTTTCACATTTCCTATATTCTCAAATTCCGTTCTTCATGTGCCTTCTTTTTATCATTTCCTGTATGGTGGAAAGATGTTACTCTCGTTGTTTGTTGATTGTAAATGGGTCTTTGGAAAATGCTGGCATCCCAGTTGTTTCCTTCTTGGTCCCCTCTTCTGATTTTAGTTACTATTCAGTTTCTTTGTGGGATTATTTTCGTTTGGTGTGTTAGATGATGAAACAAAGGCACAAAGTGGAACGGGAAGATAATATTGGAGATGAAATTGGATGGTCAAAGAATAGGGAAGCTGCAAAAACTAATCCAAAGCTTGCGGCCATGAACAAGAAGTTTGGTATGATACATGGATTTTCTTCCCTCGCAAATATCATGTCATTTGGTAGCCTTGCCATGCATTCTTGGTACTTGGCTGGTAAGTTGAACCTGTAATTTGGACTACAGCAACACTCTCTAGCTTGGGACATGTGTTTACACCTTTGCCTCTTAATACTAGCTTCTTCTTTGTTCCCTGCCCAGTTTGTGTACTATTGAGCAATGTGATGAAGTGAGAATAAATTCTGGTATTTGTACTTACTATTACAATGTCAGAGTTTACGAATTGGCAATTATGCTTCACCATTTTAGTAACTAATATTTGCATGAAATTGCACCGGAAGTTGGTTTCTAAAATTGTATACCGTAGAGGCTAAGTTTGAATCAAGTGAACGAGCAGAAGCAAAACCAGTCCAATCTAGCTTTCAAGGGCCTTCATGGTGGCTTTGGACTCGTGCTTTTGTATACTCGGTCGGTTGGGCCGTCAGTTGCCGTTGGTCGGATGCATATGATGAAAAACGGTCAGTGAGGTGATGGGCAGACGGGGAGTTTCGGAGACCAAGTATAAATGCAAGAAAGAGGTTCTTATTTTTGGTAATCATCAGAAGTGGTCTATTTGCGAAAGATCATTTTGCTATTAAGAATTTACTAAAGATAAAAGAGAAAACCTCATCAGAAGAAGTTGGAATTTCAAATTTGTTAGGTTTCAGTTGTCAAACCTAATAGTTTGTGATTTACGGGCGTTGAAACAAAATTCAGAAGGTTCTTTGTGACGCACACACCAGTCATAAAGAGTACAATGTTTCACAGAGACCTTTCTATACATAAACTAAACAGTTACCGGTGACGACGTCAGGGCCATGTTGTAGACAGGCACAACTCAAACAGCCTTTGTGGACTGTGGTTAGGCCACACTCATTTCTGCGCCAAATTAGACACAAACTTGCTTCCTCCTCGTGCGTGATGTGAGTTTACATGTGCTTGCTTGAATTTGGTCTTCATTCTCCAACTGAATCTTCATGCAGATTCCTGCTCCTTTCCTTCTCCTTTGATCTTTCTTCATTTGCGGTACAGAGTAGGGTCGTGTTATGGACTTTGATTTACAATAACTGGCAGGTTAAGATTGTTGATTACTAGTTAAATCAGCAGACACGAGTCGATTCAATTCATGCATTGATGTGGTAGACTCGTATCGCCTACTTTTGCATGTAATTATTGGTGACGTGATTGAGCTACAATGTCCACATATAGCCACTGAACTTGGGAATATCGTGTGTATTACGCTACCTTAAGATCTGAAATTCCAAGTCTTCCGTATATGTCCAGACCAAGAAAAGCACTGAAACAGGCCACCCAAGTTTTCAAATACTACTATCATTCATTTTCCTGCGAAAGCACGAACCTTTCGCCGGGTTTCTTTGACATAATCTACCTACGAAGGTACTGCCAAGATAAATTTTCCCTACATGATACAATCGACGGTCAAAACCTAAATATTTAAACCCAACAGGAAATCTGAATAATTTTCTGGTTTCTATTGCCCTTTTTACTTTGTGAACCAATGAATAAAGAATAATCTACTAGTCCTGCCACTTGGAACCTGTACAATGTCCCACAAATGGAACAGGGTCTAACCCTTCTGCTCTAGGCTTATCAACGAAAACTCATCACGTTGAATGCTCCCAGCAGTAGTAACCTTGCGGGGAATAAAAGAATCACCAACAAATGCATACGTTGCGAGGCAACAAGCCTACTCAACCTTTTCAGCGACTCTTTTCCAGTTTGTAAGACACCAGAGAAATTGAATTGGTTTTGGGCCATGTTTAACAAAGCTGTTGGCCTTTCCCCTGCCAAGACATTGTCGTCAATACCCCCCAGAGTCAGAATCGACCACCAGAATTTACGTGGACGTTCTCTTCTGGCTTTTCTTATGTGATTTAGCTCCTGGCGGATCACATTCCTCACAGATTTTAAGTAAGATTTCATGTCATGATCCCTCACAATGGTTCCCTCAGATCCATAAGCTGAACGATCACTAAGGATCTCAAGTGGATGTGGTGAGTTTAAAAATACGGTCCGTGCAGCGTGAAGCTGCTTCTCTGCATTATTTCTGTCAGACAGTGGACAACATAAAAGATATAGACCACTGCCTGATGGGAGTAAATTATGGTGAGGGGAGAATTTCTCATCTGGCTGTAGAATCAGAAGCTCCCCCATTGGGGCATATAATAGCTTCTGTAGATGACAAAGCAAAAACAACATTAGACAAAAGTTTGTGGATAAAACTTGCATAAGCAAGATGCATAATGAGGTAAACAATAACCTGGTTATTGAGACATGGGTGATTACGGAAATTCCTATTGACAGCCTTTAGAAGCTCTGCAACATGATTAGGATAATTGCAAGAGAAGGCTCTAGGCACAATGTCGCGGTGCAATGTGATTGCCTGAATATGATTCCTCGGCAATCCAAGCTTGTGAAGAAGATGATCCCCTCCACACATTATGGACGGAGCACCAAATGTTATAACAGGAAGTAAAGATGAGGCTGGAACTTCGCCTCTTATAAGAAACATGAGATTTAATAGGAGTGACAAACATCCTCCAAGAGAATGCCCTGTAAAACGAAAAGTTGCATGCCTACCCTGAGAGTTTACATGGTCACGCACTTCAGGCAACGTCTGTTCATATATGCCTTTTGCAGCTTCGTATATGCCTCTATGCACAAGCACATCTAGTCCCTGGACCAAGAAGAAAGTAATTATGTTACACCACATTCTTCTATCGTACGAGTGTCTGTAAGAAACGGGCTTAAAGTCTTTTTACATAATGCTCTATGGTACCAAGAGTATTGATTTAGAATGTGGCAGATGACTAAAAAGTTCACCTCAAACTGAACAGGCTCAAAAAGTAAATTAGCTTGCCAAGATGCCAGTGATTCAGATCCCTGCAAAAAGAAGATAACACCTCCTGAGGATTGCATAAATAACAAATGAATTAATAAATAACTTGTTCCAGTATAAATGTTACAATCGATCAATGTTCCACAAATTTATAATGTCTATATAATTAAGATCCTAGTCCAGGGAGCCGATATCTACTTGAATTAAGATATACAATGGAGTACAGAGATTATAATCAATCCTGAAGTCACTATGGCTCAAAACAGAATTCAGTTGTTTTTTCATAAACTAGAGCTGATTACCTGAATCACAAAGTATCTTGTACCCCGGTCATCATCGCATATAAACCATTCACATGGTGATGAACATGTTGAACTTAAACCATCAGCAACAGCTTGCTTCACTTCTTCCTTGGCAGCAACAACCGCAGTCACTGAGTCAGTGGTAACTATAACTGATGCCATCTCTGAGTTCATCAAGGGAACATCCTCATTACATTCATTTCCTTCTTCATGAGGATCTCTACCAGCCTCAGTTTTGGATTTGAATGGAAGTATGCTCTTTGTCTGTGAATGCAAATAAGAAGCAGCAGAAGCAGCTATTTCATAAGCAGTAGAGGCACTTATGCGACTACTACTACTACTCTTCAGCTTTTTAACTTCTGCTTCCTCCCTTGTTATCCTCTTTTCTGCTTCTTGATCTTCTGTTGACACCTGAATTTTCTCAGCTCTGATAGCCATTTCTCTTTTCTCTATAGATGAAGTTACAAACCGAAGACCACGATATTTCATGAGATTGCCTGGCTGGATGTGCCATAAGGAAATATTATTAACTGATAAGACATAATCCTGATAGAAATACCGAAGATATGCCAAGCAAATTCTCAACAATATCGACAGGAAACACAGTTAACTTTAAGATCCAAGACGCAGAATTTTAACAAGTAAATCCATCCAGCAAAGGTAAGAATATTGGCTATCTGATGCCACTTGCTCCAAACATAAGAAAATCCAGCAAAAAATCCATTAAATCCAGCCGTGCGTACATCGATCTGAGATACTACAAACAAATCAAGAATCTCCCTAACACCTCCACCCCTCCATCTTTCCCCTTCGTTCATCATCACCATGGATCAATTTAAACCCATTTCATCAACAAAAGAGTTTTATTAAAAAGAAAAAGGAAAAAAACGGCCAAATCAATTGAGAACAAGAAGAGAGTGCGAAGTTGGAACCTTTATTTTGGGTATGCAATAAGCCAAATTTCCCAGGTACGACATTTGTGCATACAACTTAGCTTCAGCTAATGACACCCTCCTTAGTAACTTGGAAAACGATTCTGTGTCAAATTCAAACTCTTCTCCATTCTCTTCTTCAAGTTTACAAGCACCACATTCTTCATCTTCCTCTTTCTCTTCTTTTTTTGAACCATTAACCTCAAGACTTTCGCTTTCTTGCTTTGACTCTTGAAAAGTACTACATCCTTGTTCCTCAACATCTTCTTCTTTCCAGAGGGACTTCACCTGCAAAATCTTCAATACCCAATTAGACGACCTCATTCTTCGGCCCTCCAATTCATCTCCAGCATCACACTTGTTCTCGGAGTTCTCCACCAAAACAACGTCGTCTAGAGGAATCCCACGGTGCCTGCCACTTCTACCTCCTCCACCCCACAATGGTCGCAACGGATACCTAAACGAGAATCTCGATGCCGACTTCTTCGGTGGCGTCGCCGACTTATCACACCCCACCGCGATCACCTGTGACGCATTTAGACGCCCATCCACACCCACCGAGATCAACGGCCCAATACCATGAATCCCTGTTCCGAAGCACAGATTATGCATCCCAAGAAAAACCTCCCCTTTCACAACAACAAATCAACCTCAAATCTCGCTTTCTTTCCTTGTTAGTATACACAAAAAAGTTACAAAGTTAAGACGCGTCCCAAAATACAGAGAAGAAAGGCCTATAAGAAAAGGCCAAATAGATAGCGTAAGAGGCTCAAAGCTTTAAGCTGTTTACGTGCAGACGCAACCTTTGAAAATTTTAATGTTGTCTTCTTCTTGTTATTCTTATTCTTCGTCATGCGTCTGCTGGTTTTTTTCAGTTGTTGCTCTCCAACATCAGATTTTCTTAGAAAGACGCAGATGGATAATAAACTTCAGAGAATGAGGAGAATTTAAAGAGAAAAAAGCAAGAAACGGTTAGGCGTAGGCAGGCATTCCTGACCAAACAGTTCACCAACCTTCACGCTCTCTTCCAAACGATTTCACTTCGCTTTCCTAAAAGCTAGCAACTACAACAGATCGCAAAATTTCATTTTTATCTTACCCAATTGATTCACCCATACGACGACGGTTTGATGAGAACTACGTCCTAGCTGAAGAAGACCTGTTCCTGTACGGAAACTCATGGTGACATAAAAAGTTCTGGGAAGCACCAAGCACGACAACAACAGAAGAGTTTGAAGTTTGAACGGTTTCCTCTCTCTTGTTTTCTCAAGCAGGAACGTGTGCAGCTTGCCACGTCAGCGGAGGGGGCAGAGGATACACGTATGGAAATCCGAAACGACACCGAATGAGATATAACCCCTTTTGTTTCTGGTATAAGTTGGTTCGATGCGTTTTAAGTCTCCAACGTCCTTCCAAGGAGTCCTTGCACGTCTCTGCGTAGCAAAACATTTTCGACGTAAAACGTTTTGTGCACTTTTCTTGTGATTGAGTCCACTTCATTCATCTGCGTTAACCAAACCTCTTTTATAGGACAATAAAGAATTCCATTGTCAACTTGCAACTTATTAATAAATAATCTGTATAATATGTAAGAGATATGAAATTTATGATAATCATGAAAGTCACCAAAATATATATATCTGATATGTACGTACACATGCAGTAAAAAAGGAAAGCTTAGTCATCAATGTATGAGGTAATATACTAATGTTCCAATTGATTTGGAGCAAAGTTCGGTGGGAGTTAGATGGACCAGGGAAGTTAGGTCTGGCGTACAGAGGACAGTTGAGAATCCCTGTTTTGGGCCCAGTTTGGATATAGGACAGTTAAGAATCACTATTAGACAACACACTCGGCAGTTTAATATGATGTACTAAATGGACCGTCGTGTCCACCCTTTCCGGGTCATTTTGTTTGGAGAACAAAGATCAAAGAAAAAAAAATATTTTAGTACTTACTAAAACCTTGTTTTGGTTTATTATTTTCATTTTTCTCTCAATATAAATATTGACAATGATAATAATTTAATTGATATAATTTAGTTAATAAATGAATTTTATTTATGTAATTATTTAAATTCTTAAAAATAAATTAAATCTTTTCAAATTTGGTAATTTTTAGTAAATATATTTATATTTTAAGATTAGTTACAAACAGATCAATATCAATTTTTCTAAAAAAATTTATACTTTTAGTAAAAAAGCAAAATATATTAAAACCTTTTCCAAATGTTATTATCAATGTAAATATTTTATTTAAATTAATATATATTTGTCAGATAATTAAAATTATAGTATGGGAATCATATCTTATTTTTAGTAGGCATAGCAATGTTTTAGGTTGGGTTGGGCCGACGGATTGGCCAGCCCTTGGAGGATAAAATGATGTCGTTTTGTTCAAAATAGGAGGGCTGCAGGCTGGGCCGAGCCGACCCGCATCCTACGCAAGTCAATCATGATCAATCCGTAACTCGTCCGTAATCCGGCCAATCCGAGCAAAAAATCAGGCCGAGCTAAAATTACTATCCCTAATTTGTATTACAATTAATTATATTAAAATCCGATCAACCCAGGAAAGTCCAGAAGACATTTCTTTTCTTAAAGGACTATATGCGCTGTCGTTTACAAAATTGAACCTGTTTTAACTCTTGCCTCCTACTCTCGCGTAGCGCAGCTTCTGAAAAACAAAGACAAGCTCGAGGTCGAGGGCAGTAAGCGACCAAAGTGTTATAGCCGTGTCTGATGCTACCATCGCCAGCCAGTGATTTGTCCCTTCTTCGCCATCTTGCGGGTTTTGCGCCGTTACCACCTATATCCTATAGAAATTCTTTCATATTCGTTTGCATTTGGAAAACGGAGATAAAGGATCTGGAAAGCTAGGGTTTTCTCATTGTGTCGAGGCATATCGAGTTTCCATAGAATCGAATTGAGTAACAGAGTCTTGAAGGATGAACAGTTCTTCTGCAGGGCAGTCGTCGAAATCGAAAGCTGGGTCTTCGCAGCCTTCGGAGACTTCTTTTAAGAGGAAAAGAGGAGTCTTTCAAAAAGATTGTAAGCAAGTCATTAAGCGATTGTTTCTACTTAGTTCTACTTAGCTAGAAATTTGTATTGACTAATATTTCTTTTCTCCTTCGGGGTATGTTCAGTGCAGCATATGATGTATGGTTTCGGTGATGATCCTAACGTAAGTCCTTCCTTCTCACCCTTTATGTTACTGACTGAAGCCATACTGTCAGTGTTTCCCTCGTTTCATTGATTTTTAGTAGGTAATTGTGTACCATTTGAAGTTTAAAGTGTATATGCATCTGCTATTGCTTGTTTATTGAACCGATTGGTGTACACCATTCTTGATTTTGGGGAAATGCAGATTTTTCTGCAACATACAATGAGATTATATCATCTTTGTTGTTAGTAGGCCCTCTGTTTATTTAAGTTCTGGATCAAAATTTATTGTTTTGGTTTGTGCTTTATCTTGAGTGGCTTAGTGTTCAGGATGTTGTATTTCTTTCATGTTTGTGATTGGATCTACAGTTTTCACGTGCCCTATTTGTTGAATTTTGCATTTTATGAGCAGCCACTTCCAGAAACTGTGGCACTTGTGGAGGATATTGTGTTTGAATATGTGACAGATCTGGTAAGCATTCTATAGCACTAAAACTTATATTGAGGAAAATGATATCTTAGTCAGTCAGAATCAAATCTTAATGTTTTAACCCTTTTGTAGGCTCATAAAGCCCAGGATATAGGGTCAAAGAGGGGAAAGCTATCTGTTGAAGATTTTCTTTACATAATACGAAAGGTACTTTCTCCGCAGATATGCGTGGGTATTGGGATGAAATTGCTTTCTTGAAACTTTCAATCATTGTTGTATGGATTCCATTGTGAGTATCAGTTGTAACTATTTCGATGTTTCTACATTTGTAAAACCTTCATCATTTATTCACCATTTAAGAAGTAAGAAGGTTGTGGGAAGGATAAAAGATCTTTTTAAGTTGAATACTACAGGAACTTTTAAGGTTAAATAAAGCATTGGACATATAGGCATCATATCACTTGCTTTCTTTTTATTGTAGGTTTTCGTCTTGAATATAAGTTTGGTTGTAGTAGAGAATCATCAACTCGTTATTCTTGTTTTCACCCTCATTAAGTTGGTTGAGATATGCTGCTATCTTATGTAGTTAGATGTTTGCTAGATGGTGCTAATATGATTGTTGCATTTATGTTGACTAATCTCAAATATCTGATGCTGCAGGACCTGCCAAAGCTTAACCGCTGCACGGAGTTGCTTAGTATGCAGGAGGAGCTGAAACAAGCAAGGAAGGCTTTTGAGGTAGATGAAGAGAAGCTAGCAACACTCGAATGATATTGTAGAAATATAAATAACTATGCATCTTCTTGCTTCTTCCTTGAATTAATACTATCTTTGTATACTTACTGTAAATAATAAAACTGATTGAGCTTCCTAACTGATTTCGTGGTAGCTGATGTGATTATCAAATGTTGGAATTAAAGAAGATAAGAGGGCTTCAAATCGTAAATGTAACTTGAGAAGAGTTGAATTTGTTATTTGGATTCACCATCCTTAATCTCCTTGGGAAGGTGAGAAGATTAAGGTCTGAGGTTTAGTCAAATGACACAGTTCTTCCTCCGAGTAAGACTAGTTGAAGTTAGGGAAAACATCAATCATCTGTGACATGAAACCGGAGTCCATGGTTTTCATCACATGGAGATGTTAAGGTTTCAAAACATTGGAAGTTTAACATCAAAAGGAAAAAGATATTGGAAGTAGTTGTAACAAACAAAAGGTTGTAGGCAAGGAGAACGGTACAACCTTTGGTCTCTGGTGCAAATAGCCCTTTAAAATTTAGCAAAAGGTTTAATTTAGTGCTATGATACTATGCTAGTTGTCATAAAGGTCTATTTTGGACCCGAACTTTTGCCACAAGTCGCGCCCACTTTCGTGCGGCAATCTTGCTTCGGTCCGCTTAAGCAAAGATTCAGCCTTCTCACGTGAATGTCGCCGAATAATTCCGTTAGCCCTCGAATACCTCAGGTGCACCCAAGTGTTTAAGTGTTTCCTTCACACACGAAAAGAACACCAGTGTAATAGAGTCAAGAAAGCAATAAGACATTTTTAAATGTAGCCGAAGTTACCTCTTTCATTAACTCTCACCAAAATGTTAACAAAAGACACGAGTACCTCCTACTCGAAGCACTCAAGGAACTCC
>JAOTAY010000009.1:19537283-19548065 GCA_025629805.1 Erythroxylum baracoense | reverse complement strand
CAAACAACATTTCATTACATTACATTATGAACCCTTCCATCCCTCCCAAACAACGTATCACTATATTACATTTCATTACATTATAAACCATTCACTTCCGTTTTATTTCATTCTCTTCCATTCTATTAATTAACATCCAACCAAACAAGCCCTTAAAGATGTGATGTAATGGGTCAAGACACATTTTCATACAGGTGGGATGTTCCCCTTGTCCCGTGGAAGAACGTGTACATTGTATTTAAAACGGGGTGTGTTTTAGCACTGTTCAATTCTCGAAGTCTCTTTCACCAAAAAGAATGGAAAACAATTAAATAACAAAAAATAGTTGAGGGTCACATCTCCCCTTGGATGCAAAGTGTGGGGTTGCTGTATTTAAAACAATTGTCACAATGAATGCATCGACAGCACAATACTATGGCAGTTGAGTTTTATTTATTTCGGATAACGACGTGCGTAATAGATTTATTAATTATTATACAGATATTTTAGGTAGTAACTAAAAGATATTTGAATTGGTAAATAAATTTATTAATTATTATACAGATATTTTAGGGAGTAACTAAAAGATATTTTATGAATGCAAATTGGATTGAATAAAGGAAATGCATATTTTTGGCAAAAAGGAAAACCAATTAGTCTACAGATATTTATTTAAGAATATAGGCATTTAAGAAAATAAAGCACATAAATTACGACATCAACTACCAGTGGACCGCCTGAACCCACGTTGATTCACTGTACGGTTTGCTTAACTCTGTCTATAAAGCTCGCGACGAGGTCTCATTTAATTGGACCGACCGATCAACAGGGCGTATGCCATATTAGTAGTTATTATGCTCCCAACAATAACAACGTCAACATTCCGTTAAGACGTGGCGTTTAAAAAAATTTATTAATATGCAGTTTTATTTTTAATTAGTAGGGAGGCAAAAGGTTAATACAGTACAAGGCTCCCTACTTTATAAAGATAAGAAGTCACTAAGACATAAAGTTTGAAAAAAATTAATATTACACAACCTTACCTTTAATTAGTACAAAGACAAAAAGTCAACATTCTAACACACAAGCTCTTTGTCTTAAAAAAGTTTGAAAAGAGTCATAATATATTTAATCTTTCCTTATATTTTTACAAAAAATTTATTTATGTAACTCAAATATGTGACCTTATGGTCACAAAGAAACATTTTTAAACAATGGATAGTCATACATTTGAAGTTTAAAAGATGCTTGAGATTAAGTGTATAATAGTTTTAGATATGTATTTAATAAATCATATATTATATATTTTAAAGCAAAATAATAACTTAAAATTAAGTTATATATATAATGTAATTGATCACTTGATGACTTAAATTTAAAAGACTTTAAACTAATACCAGAATTTATGGGACTTTTTTATTGGAACCTCAATAATTGGAAATCGATATAAATAAAATTTAATACAAGAAATTGTATAAAGATATTTAGTGGAGTTAAAGACGCTTATCAAATCATCTGTTTGGTTACTTTTTTTTTTAGTTTGTCTACGAGATATTTTAGGAGGATTTTAATTATGGGAAAGTGTTTTTAAGTTATTTATATTTAAATTAATTTCTGCTCGTATCAGGTCAGTTTGTAATAAATAAAGTATTAACTAAGTAGGTCTCTTTATTCTCAGGACTCGAACTCAAGACCTCTAATTTAAAGATAAGAATACTAAACTACTCGACTAATTATGTTTGGTTTGATTATTGTATTAAATTTTATCCGTACATTTTAGGCAGAATTCACCCCATCTTTTGTCTTATTGTCTTTCATTTTTGAGCCGCCAAAATTAATTTACTGTTCCACCGCAAAGGGCTACTGCACTTGTCAGGTCCAATGCTTTTAATAATTTGCCACATTTGTAATTCGTACACTGCCACCTGTGCCTGATTGGTCCCACATGAGTAGGACCACCTACACGTGTCACTTGCCTTTTTCTGTATTTTAAAAAAATGACCGCCTTCCCCTTTATTTCAGTACGGGTCTCGGTGTGTCCTTCGTCGTTGCTCATCTGACAGGAATTCATTTCATATGTATTCAATAATTTTCTGTCCTATACAATGAAAATTTTATAAAGTAAGATTAAATCAATTTCTAAGAAAATGAAATGTTGAAGAACTCCAGTAAGTGAAATTCTTGTTACTAAGGAGTATTCTTAAAATTTGCTTGATCAATATTTGAATTATTAATTTATATAATGTTTTTGAAAGAGATAATAAGTTCAATAATCTAGGTGATATAATTTAAATAAATGTTCATGAAAATGTATACATAGATTATGAGAATATTATTGTGTGGGGTATTTGCAATTATTAGATCTTTTGTGTTACTTAACTTTGGTGAAATTACAATATATGTCACCAATAAAAGACTTCCAAGTAGGAGTACGAGCACTTGTAGCACATTCTATGTCAGAGATTCCGCTTTCTTTTTAATATAGACGTGAATCTATATGATGGGGACCGTGATTTTGATTTCAGAAGTGAATAAAATTAATTGCTTCGAAATTAAGATTGTAATAAATTATTTCAAGCGATCAACGAAATAAATAAATACATATACAAAATCGCATATAACTTTTTCTTCTTCTTCGTCATCATCACTCAATTTAAAATCTCGCAATAAAGTAGAGTTTAGAGAGATCTGATAATATACAGTCTTACTCTTATATAATAAAGAGATTATTTTCAAAAGACCCATATACAGATGTGACAATAAAAAATGATACAAATAAAAACTGATATGCTAAGAGTGTAGCAAAATAAAATTAAATAAGTACATAAATAAATAAAATAAAGCAAAACCAACTAAAATAGCTAATATAGTGACCAAATCATCGTGAGTAGATACAAATTTAAAAGAAAATTTATTAAAATATATTTGTAAAGTTTTGTTTATACCTGTTATATTATGTTGCATACGTTTGCTCACCATTCTTCGAATTGTGCATGTCAATATTAAATAAGGGTCATGCTAATTTGCTCTGTATTTTACTAATTCTATCATATATCTTTATGGGAACATATGATTAGGCAAATGACGTACTTAAACTTTGCTAATCATAACGTGGGCATGCAATTAAAAGCAAAATAATAGTAAATGCTTATGTACAAAACAAACTAGTAAGAAAAATACGAAATAAAACATACAGTTATATATATGTAAAAGTGTAACTATAAAGAACACGAAGAATAAGCAAAAATAAAAAGAAAGAATACATATAAAAAAATCATAAAAAGAAAGCAATAAGTTGAAGCATGCTTAATCTTATTTGTATTAAGATATAAGAATCACAACTAAATGGATCTACTTATCAGAGTCAATATAACTTGTAATCTCATTTAGCCTGTATAGTATCACAAAAAGTATAGAAACAGTCGACAACTTACGGGAGAATATTCTTTTTATGAGAGTTAAGGTTGTTCGTAAGCCAATTCATCGTTAAATCCCGAAACCTTGCTCCGGGGAAGAGAGGAAACATAAAGAACATCCTACTGTCATGTTTGTTTGCAACTGAATATTATTTCCCATGACTCTCTGAATTCTTCTCGATTGAAATATTTTGAACGTGTTGTAATAGAAAGTTTGCCTATGTTCATTGTTACTAATACAAATAGAAACACTGTAACACCGCAGTTTTCCTTTCTTCACCCCTTTTCTCTCTATATATAACTTAATTAATGTTGTCAAATAACTGTACAGAAAAATTGGACAGAACGAGCAGGACAAGCAGAGGACAGTGAAGTTTTTTCAACGTCAGTGTCAGATATCTTTATGACAGGAAAAGAACTTAAGAGAAAGTACCCGAGAAGGAAGGTGAAGCTCGTGAATAGTGTGCCGCACTCGGACAGTCGGACGGGTTCAGATTACCCGTTACTAAAAATCTGTGCCACTCTGTTTTTATTAGCATTTATTTATCTGATTTTTTCTGTCTCATTTGTTAGGTAGTTCTCAACAAAAACAGAACGATCCAAGCTTCTAGGAACAGGGATCTATTTCCCTGTCGGACTAAGTGATTTCTGTTTTCCTTTTTTTTTTAATGGTCTTTTAATCTTTGTATTATGTCCGTACAGAACCGAGACAAAACTCCAAGCGACCAGATAAGCAGAGTCACTTAATTAGCTTCAATTCTTTATTTAAGACTCTCCTTTATAAAAAGTCTTGAATTTGAGTCACCACAAAAAAAGAAAGGAGAAAATTTTCCTATTAATAATCTTCTACTCCCTTAAGCATGCTCCTTGATCGAACGTTTCGCTTCTAGCTATAGTGTGAAATTGGAACTATTGAAAATTTAAGATTGATGAGAACCTGATGCTGAGCAAGGTTAGTGATTAATCAGCAGTCGACTAATTAGTATGTGACGACTCTTTGTGCGCAGAAATGTACAGGCTACGTAAGAATCTGAGAGACTTTAGAGTTCCAAATTTACCTCTTCTAAGACTCTTGGGATGAGATCTTAAAAGCTTAAGATTAGTTCGACAAAACTAAGAAACCTAATGTATAAAAAAAAAAACTCCAAGCGACCGGGTTTCAATTTTATCACCATACGATGCTTCAACAAATGCCTCCGACAATGATCTGGTCAGCCTTCATTCGTCGTGTAACTAAGGGCCCTGTGTCTGTTATGCTCGTTGTCAATGCTTGAATTAGCCCCAAAAAAATAAAAAATAACGAAAGCTTTCTTAGTAATTAATATTTTAAGAAATAATTTATAATCTTAAACTCAAATTGTCCCTTTTAGACCTTATGAATGATTTTACTAACATACAATCGTTTAGAAGGAGATATTAGACAAGCCAATTCCAAGTGATTTTTTAAATATAATTTATGCTAATTTTTAGAATAAATTATTTTCAATATATTAAACTATAAATAAAATGTTAAATATATTTCAATTTCTACTTTGTAACATTATTTAATATTTATACAAGAACAAAGGGAGCATTCAAAGGTGTAAGAACTATAGAAACATCAAATTATTTAATCACACCATGCAATTATAAGAGAAGGTGATTGAGAAAAGAATGAGAAAGAATGTTTCTTGAAAACTAAAAAGGTTAAATTGCCTTTTTCGCGCGCCTTCTGTATATCACAACAACGAATATATATACACAAGTTTATAACCATAAATATCACTACCTTCCTATTCTGACTCCTACAAATCTTCAATACGACCAAAACTGAAATTAATAAGATAACGATAAAGATACACCAAATATTTACTGCAGCTAATACCCCCCTCAACATGGAGCATGAGGGTTGCGAATGCCCAACTTGTCAAGTAAAGAATCAAATTGTCGTGAACCTCGAACCTTAGTGAAAATGTCCACCAGTTGAATAGAAGTATGAACATAGCTAGTCAGTACAGTCTGGCATTGAATCTCATCTCGGATAAAATTACAATCTACCTTTATGTGTTTCGTTCACTCGCAAAAAATAGGATTTGCGGCAATTTGCAACGTAGCTTGACTGTCGCAGTATAGGTGCATAAGACAGGGATGCGAAACACTCAGAGAAGACAACAGTCCTTTCAGCCACTTAAGCTCACAAACAGTTGTCGCCATTGAACGATATTCAGCTTCTGTGGATGAACGCGACACAGTATGTTGTTTCTTCGTCTTCCAAGCAACAGGAGAGCGTCCGAGCATAACAAAACACCCGGTCAAGGATCTTCTAGTGAGCGGACAACTAGCCCATTCTGAATCACAATAGCCATATATTTGCAAGTCATTTTGAGATGACAAAAACAAACCCTGTCCTGGACAAGTTTTTAAGTAACGGACAACATGTAAGGCGACATCCCAATGGTCAATCCGCGACGCCGCCATAAACTGAGCCAAGGTGTGTACACTACACGCCAACTCAGGTCTAATGATGGTCAAGTAGACAAGACGTCCAACCAAATGTCGATATCGAGATGGATCCTCCATCACATCACTGTCGGACAATGCAAGTCGGTGATTCTGCGATATAGGAACAACAGACGGTTTTGCCCTCGGCAACCCAAATTCAGCAATGATATCCAAAACGTATTTTCGTTGACACAAAAACAACCCATCTAAATTGCGAGCCACCTTAATCCCCAAAAGATATTTCAACTTCCCCAAATCTTTCATATGGAAACATTTATGAAGATAGTCTTTGAACAACTGGATTGCAACGTCGTCATTCCCAGAAATAACAAGACCATCAACATAAATTAGAACATTTATTTACATTGTACCTTTCTTGTAAGTGATCAGTGAGTAGTCGGAAGTAGATTGTTGGAACCCATAGTTGTTAAGTGAATTCGCCAGTTTCTCGAACCAACATCGAGGTGCATGTTTGAGTCCGTACAACGACTTCTGCAATTGACACACCTTGCCCGAATTCCTAGATTTGAATCCAGGTGGAAGCTTCATATACACCTCTTCGGCCAAATCTTCATGTAGGAATGCATTGTGCACATCCATCTGATGTAGTTCCCAATACTTAGCTGTTGGAACTGCCAGGAAAACACGTATTGTACCCATTTTAGCAGTGAGCGCGAAGGTTTCACTGTAATCAAGACCTTCAACTTGATTGTTTCCCAGTATCACCAATCGTGCTTTCAGCCGCTCCACAGCGCCAACTGAGTTATACTTCACCTTGTAGACCCACTTGGAACCTATGGCCTTCTTGCCAAGAGGCAAATCTTCCAGTGTCCACGTTCCATTTTCTTCCAATGCTTTGACCTCCACCTTCATAGCTTGACGCCAACCAGCGTCCTTTACTGCCTCAGAAAATGATTGAGGTTCTTTCCCTGCACCAATAGCTACCAAGAACACCCGATGTGGCAAAGGAAATCTGTCGCAATGCACATAATGTGTTAAGGGATAAGGAGTACCCAAGGGACGAGACTAGACAGGTGAGCTTACGGAGGGGCTAAGACAAATATGTAAGTCACATAATCATTCAACCGAGTAGAAGGTCGCTTGATACGTTGGCCTCGACCCAAGATTAACTGCTCGTTATCTGCGTTGATAGATGAATGTATATTCATATCATCGTCATCATGACCCCCCCTTTCAATATCGCCGATTCCCTCATTAGCGGAACCCCCTGTCAACAATCATTATATCAGTCTCGTCATCAATTATATCACCAACCTCACTCGACCCAAACACCGAGTCACTGGCTCTAACATTTGGTCCTAATTTTTTTTCAAAGGGAAATTCCATTTCAACAAATTTCATATCCCGAGAAACGAAAGTTGTCCCAATTTCAAGGTCATACACTTTCCAACCCTTCTTTCCAAAGGGATAACCTAAGAATATACAGTTCCGACTTCTGCTAGGAAACTTATCACCCCTTCTATTTTCGTTGTGTGCATAACATAGACACCCAAAAGTCCAGATATGGTTATATCTAGGCTTTATCCTAAATAATAGCTCATAAGGTGTCTTACCCCCCAACAATTTGGATAGAGTTTGATTGATCAAGTACCCGGCTTCCAAAACACATTCCCCCCAAAATTTAATGGGAAGATGAGCTTAAAAACGTAAAGCTCATGCTACATTGAGAATGTGTCGATGTTTTCTCTCCACTCGACCATTTTGTTGGGGTGTCCCAACAATAGAGGTTTCATAAATGATCCCATGTTCTGCAAAATAAGCTTGTAAATAGGTAAATTCGATACCATTATCGCTCCTCACAATTTTAATGTCTTTGTCATATTGGCATTTTATCATAGAGAAGAATCCTTTAAGGATCCGGGGCACTTCATCTTTGGTTCTCAACAAGTAAACCCAGACAACACGGCTACGATCATCGACAATAGTTAAGAAATAATGAGCCCCACACAAGGAAGGAAGACAATATGCCCCCCACAAGTCACAATGTATCAAATCAAAGCAATTTTCAGCTTTATTGCTACTAATGGGAAATTTATCACGACATTGTTTGGATTTAAAACAAATTTCGCAATTCTTCAAGTTTCCACTACTCTTATTGCTACTAAGGTTGGGAACTAACTCAACTACTCCAAGAGAGGTATGTCCAAGACGATGATGCCAAAGATCAACCGTCGAAATTTTTATAATTTGATGCGCCCGTATGTTATTCATCTCCTTGAAGTAGTAAAGCCCCTCGTGCTGCTCAGCTATACCAATCACTATCCTCTAAGTGCGGTCCTGAATAAAACAAAATTTATGAGTGAATTGAACGATAAAATTTTCATCATTTAGCAACTGAGAAATAGAAATCAAGTTGCAATTCAATTGCGACACAAACAAAACATTTCGTAGGATCAAATTTTCTCCAAGTTGCACTTTTCCTTTCTTTAATGTTGTGGCACTTTTACCATTGGGCATGCCTACAGGACACGGTGAGATGTCCCACAAGTTCTTCATTCCAGCCTTAACATCAATCATGTGGTGTGATGCCCTGGTGTCAATTATCCACTGAATTTTTGTGTTACTTGTCAATTTTTCGTCGCTAACTGACTGTTGAGAGTTGAGCACATTCATGATCGCCTTCCATTGCTCGGCACTGATCCCACTGATACCTTCCTTGTTTGCATCACTAACTGATGCCTCTCCACCAGTACTGTTACTACCTGCCTGAGCTGTATTGGCCCTTACTTGCCCGCCTCAACCCCGTGATGAACTAGAACTACGGCCGGTGCCTCTACTACTGCCACGTCCTTGATTACGAGGCTTGTTACCCCACCAATCCGGGTACTCGATCAGCTAAAAACAACCATCGTCATTGTGTCCAGTTTACCACAATGTTTGCAGATTAATTTATCCTTTACCTCATATTTCTCATGTCGTGTAATGGCATTGACTGCAAAGCTCATCGAGGTTCTAGTTTCTTCCTTTCTTTTGGTCACAGTGTGCAAACGTTCTTATTGGATCACCATCGCATACCCTGTTCAAATTGGGCAATTGTTTTGTACTTAAGATGTTCGAACGCACAGTGCCAAAATTGTCGTCATCGAGACCCATCAAAAAATGGTGAACCTTTTCTCCTTCACGTTTTCTCTCTAATTCTGTAGCACTTGCACCCAGCACAACTAAACAATGGGGTGCAATCATGATTGCTCACTTCATCCCACAGGGATTTCAATCAACCAAAATAAGTCATCACAGATTGTCCGTGTTACTTACAGTTGGCCAAATCGCTTTGTAGCTGCTTCACACTAGGTCCGTTTCCAATGGAGAAACGTTGTTTAATATCATGCCACAAATCTTTAACTACCTTGACTTGTGTCACCGTCGAACGCAACTTAGGTTCAATGGTGTTGAATACCCACGATACAAGCATGGCATTGACAGTCCAACACTCCTCTAAATCAGGTGAGTTGTCTGCAGGTTTCTTGATATATCCGTCAACAAACACACACTTCCTTTTGACACACAAGGCTATGCGCATAGCCCTAGCCCATTCTTCGTAGTTGTCTCCTTTTAATTGTACCTGAGTAATCAAAACTCTAGGCACATCGACAGAGGTCATCGCGTACGGGTCGTGCACCTTCTTTCCATTGTTCTTCTTTTCTTCTTCTCCAGTGGCCATGGCTGTCGAAAATTGAAAAGGTTTCAGTGTGGCTTTGATACCATGAAAACCGAAAAGGTTAAATTGCCTTTTTCACACGCCTTCTGTGTATCACAACAACGAATATATATACACAAGTTTACAACCGTAAATATCGCTACCTTCCTATTCTAACTCCTACAAATCTTCTATACTGCCAAAACGGAAACTAATAAGATAACGATAAAGATACACCGAATATTTACTGTGGCTAATATTTCTATCCTGGAAAACTAATTTAGTTTCATGCTAAGAAGGTCCACGACAGAGGCTTTGCATCTCCTTAAAAGGTTAATGAAGTACTACAGGGAAAGATAGCTTAAACTATATGTGGTTTTTATTGATTTAGAGAAAGCATACGATAGGGCATCAAGAGAAATCACGTGGAGGTGTTTAGAAGTCAAGCGGGTTCTTATGACTTATGTACAAATTATTAGGTATATGTATGAAGGTGTAAAAATTAGAGTAAGGAAGATAGGAGAAGATACAAAATATTTTTCCATAAATATTGGGCTACACCAAGCTCCTCTTTGGACCCCTTTTTGTTTGCAGTAGTGATTGATGAGTTTATCAAGAATACCCAAGGGTACGTGCCTTGGTATATATTGTTTGCTGATGACATTATTTTAGTAGGTGTAACAAAAGAAGGAGGTCAATGTCAAGCTTGAACTTTGGAGGGATACATTAGAGTCAAAAGGTTTTAGATTGAGTAGAACTAAAACTGAGTACATGAAGTGTAACTTTTCAAGACATAAAGTGGTTACCGATGTGGAGGTAAAGATTAGTTTAGAAGTTATACCACAAAAGAGGAGTTTTAAATACCTTAGTTTTATCATCCACGGCAACGAAGAGATTGATGAAGACATAATTTACTGGATCAGATCAGGGTGGCTTCAATAGAGAAGTGCATCGGGACTTCTGTATGACTAGAATGTATCACTGGAGCTTCTTAAAAGTAAATTCTATCATTAGCGATTAAACTGGCCATGCTCTATGGAGTAGAGTGTTGACTTATCAAACAAGTGTATAATCATAAGCTAATGGTGACAGATATGACGATGCTCCGTTAGATATGCAATCTTACTAGAAGAGATAAGGTCATGAATGTAATAGTAAAAAACAGATTAATTGTAACATCCCGTTTCCAGAGAACGGGTCGGACCAGAGAAACGGGTCCGGGTGTGGTAAATTAACACATCTCATGCT
>JAOTAY010000009.1:19523127-19537183 GCA_025629805.1 Erythroxylum baracoense | reverse complement strand
ATAGTCCGTCGGTATATTTACCAACGGACAAAATACCGTCGGTAAATGGCGAAGCAATTAAATTGCGGGAACGATTCTCGCGTTTTTTACCGTCGCCTAGACATGTTCCGTCGCTATTTCCCATCGTAGATTTTGGGCCGAATTTTCCCCGACAATAGTTCGGACGAATTGGTTATCCGTCGGTAAAATTTTGTTTTCACCGACGGATTGCTTCATGTCCGTCGGTAAAATGCGACGAAATTTTTGTCGTCGGTAATATTCCGATGCTAATTCTCAATTTCCTTGTAGTGGATGATGAGCCTATTACTTTAAAGAAGCAATGTCTAACATTAATTCTTCAAAATGGAATAAACATATAAGGTTTGAACTGAAATCTATATAGCTTAAGTACAAACTATGGTGAATGCTCCTAATGATATTATACCTATGGGATGCAAGTAGTTTAAGATGAAAATTGACATAGATAGTAATGTACACACATACTAGGCAAAGTTAATGGCTAAAAGTCAGAAATAAACATAAGGAGTTGGTTTTGATAAAACCTTTTCACCAATAGCTATGCTTAAGTTTGTAAAGAACTTATTGGTTATAACTGTATATCATAATTATGAAATATGAAAAAGGATACCAAAACAAAATTTCTTAATGGAAAGTTTGCTTAAGGATGTATATATGACACAACTTAAAGGTTTTGAATTCAAGAGTTTGATTTTATAAAAAAGTATGTATGAACCATATGCATATAAGAATGTTAGTAGGAGTGCAGTTATTTTTCTAGTACTATATGTGGATGACATGCTGCTGATTGAAAATAACAATACCAATGCTCTAATTTGTAAATATTTAGTTTTCCATGAACTTTTTCATAAAGGATAGGAGAGAAGTAAACTATATTTTGGGAATATAGATCTATAAAGATAGATCAAAGAGGTTTCCTGGTATATCTCAGTATGTGTTCATAGACTAAGTGTTAAAGAGGTTTAGTATGAATTTTAAGAGGGAATTATTACCTATGTCTCATGGGATTTCTCTCTCACATGGTATATATATCCAAAGACATAAAAATAGAGAGATAAAATGGATTATGTTCCATATGCTTTAGCCATTGGATCAATCTTGTATAATGATGCTATGTAGTAGATTAAAGGTCTCTTATGTTTTAAGCATATTTCAAGCTAGTCCTAGTCATGGTCATTGGATGAATGTGAGTGATATCTTAAAGTACTTGAGAAGAACTAAGATAGTTTTTTAGTCTATGGAGGAGCTGAACTAAGAGTTCAAAGTATTTAGATGTGAGTTTTTAGTCCAATTTGGATGATAACATATCATAGTTAGGATACATCATCACTCTAAAATAGTAGTGTAGTAAGTTAGAAGAGTTCTAAACAACTAACCACTGCAATTTTATGACTAAGGTAGAGTAAATTTTGGTGTCAAAGACAACAAAGGAAGCAGTTTGGATAAAGAAGTTCATCATCAAACTTGAAGTGGTTCCTAATGGACAGCAATGGTGCCATTGCATATGTAAAGGAACTAAAATCTGATCAATAGTCAAAACATGTATTCAGAAAGTCTCACTTGATTGGGGACATAGCAGAGTAGAAAGACATTGCATTATTTTGGATTCTCGCTAAAGAGAATCTTATGAATCCTCTCATTAAACTATTATCTTAAAATGACACAAGTGGCATATGGATGGATATGGTATTAGATACATAGGTAATTGACTTTAATGTAAGCGAGGATTGTTAATTTATGCCTTTGTAGTCAATCGATTGGTTGAAATTTAACGTATGATATTATTATTTTAATCAATAAACGTACTCTTTATCTTTATATATTTTTGTCGATTATATTTGATACATAATACTAAGATAAAATTCTTGTAATAATTATTGTGTAATTAAAATTATGATGAGATTGTAATTATGAGATTTATATGTTATCTTAAATTATTTATAATTGTAGTTTCATTAAGATATGATATTGGTGGAATGGTAAAACCAGCAGATATTATATTTTTCTTATAAAAAAGTAATTGATCTTATAAATAAAAGTATAAAGATACTTAAGCAAACATATGTGTGTTTATTAGAGAATAAAGTTACTAAATTGATTCGATTATGAGGATCCGTAATAGAACATTACTTGTATGCTTATGAGTTTTCTCATTATGATAGTTATATAATTAATCCTTAAACTAGACATTACCATAGTATCTCATGTGAAAATTATTATGTTTTGATGCTACTTATGATCTATTCTATTTATAATAATTTAGTCAATAGCATTGGATACATGAAAATAGTTGAGTAAGTTAATAAAAGATTCATCATTCTAAAATAATAAGGGATAATGTTTCATTGTTCTTTATTGGTAGTGATTTAAGGAATTATTTAGCTACAGTGAATTGAGATTTGAAAAAATTATTTTTTAAATATCAATTGTTAATCAATTGCTAGTTAGTAAGAATGAACGTGATTGGATTTAAATAAAGCAGATGCTAATTTCATACGTTATATCTAATTAGAATATTAGGTACCGAAAGGATTAAAATTATATGTTATAACCATGCATGAATAGTTTGAGTCAAACTATTTTGACATTCATTATATTTGAGTAGTCATGAGATATTGCTAGACGTTAATCTTGATATATGATTATACATAAAATAAATTGTAACTTATCTATTCTAATTATGAATTAGAATTATAATTTATAATAATTGCTAATAAATTATGAATTTAATGGATCACATATAAAGAATAGTTAAGGAGGAAATTTTGATTTAAATTAAATTGGACTTAATTTTAAATTTTAATAAAATCCATGGATTAAATATAATATATTTAATTTTATTAAGATTAAATTGTAATTAAAATTAAGTTAGGCTTCATCTATAATTAGTAATTTAATTTTAATTAGAAAGAAACCTTAGTGTCTTCTTTTTTTAAAATAGGAAAAAGATATAAGAGAGTTAGTACTCTTATCTTTTCTTCTCTAACATAGAGTTCTCTTTTTTGCAGATATCATTAGAAGATGGACACGTGACCATTTCATAATTGACAGTTTTAAAAAGAAAATTTTTGCAAAATTCTAAATAAGGTATGTTTGAACCCTTTTATTAAGACCGAAAGAACGAATTACCCCCAAAGATTCATAAAAGGTCTTAGTTAGTTTATAATAGCATCTTAAGTCTTAACATAGCTAAGTTTTTCAAAGGTTTTAGTACATGAGTCATCAGTATAGCCTATATGATGTTAGAATGCAATTTAGATATACTAAATACTGATGTGCTCTTAAAAATAATTTTTTAAATACCGGTTAAAAGTGTTATTTTTACTTAACATTTCACAAAAGTTTAAATACGTCTTTACTGTTATTTTTATTAACAATTTTATACCTTGTTAAAGGTGGATTGAGTATTATTTTTGTAACATTAGTGTGTAAAGTGATATAAGAGAAAATAGGAGGAGCGAACTTGGATCTTTTATAAAATATTGAGGTGCAAACCACACTTTTTATCCTTTTATTTTAAATTAATTAATTAAAGAGATCTTTCAAAATTACAAAATATTTACTGTGCTTGAAAATATAAACAAGCACGATGAGTGCGTAATTTTATAGTGAAGCGCTTCAATACGTCTAGAAATGGCAAGTTTGTCAAGCCAATGATTAACTAAGGACCTGCAGTATATGCATAGTTGTATTAATGCCCTTCCAAATTCATCATGTCCTAAAAATCATGTTATATTATTAACTTGTTTAGTAAATGACTTATCTGACTATTTTTTAACAAATAGAGAGGTATTTAGCTGTACTCCTCCTCCTTCTCCTACTCTTATTACTATTCCTCCACCTCCTCCTTTTGCTACTGACTGCTATATATTTTATGTTTTTATTATAGTAATATTTATATCTTTATAAATTTTACTATTACTATTGTTACTACTGTTATTATTGCTGCTACTACCACGACTGCTGCTGCTGCTACTACTACCATTATTCCTACTCCTCCTCCTCTTCCTCCTCATCCTCCTCCTCCTCCTACTGCTTCTGCTATATATTTTGTTTTTTATTATAATAATATTCATGTCTTTATAAATCTTTTTTTAAATCAACTACTTATAAGTTATTTTACATATAAACAATTAACTTTATTAAATATTTTTAAATAAATAGTTAATATTATTTACTAATCAAATCAACGGATAAAATTTGCTATCAATTAACTGCTGATAGAATCAACTAAAAGTTTGACTTCTAAACAACGTCAGTATTGCTTGATAATAGACGTTAAAGTCGCAATCTTTTGTACACATGGGCCTAAAGCCCGAATTTATCTCATACGGCCACATAGAATATGTACGATTTTGGGTAAGGTATTTTTAATTCAAAATTTGGAATATTTTTTATTTAAATTTAAATATTTTAAACCTTTCGATATTGGTCTGGACCGAGAGCCTTTACAACAAAGAAGGGAACTTACTAGGCTTGCCGGGCTTTACAAATTACAAGTGTATGGTTGATGCGTACCCACCTCCATAACTGATTAACAAAATATAATATGCTGAGAAGGTCCAAGTAATTACAGCAATTGGACCTCTAGCAATGAGCCACGTCGTTCAAACACGTCACCTACAATTCAATTTCGAAAGACCACCGATGGTCATGCTGACTACCCAAAACTCTAGGTTTATAGAAACCAGATTTCGCCACGTCAGCAAGCTAATGGTGCAGTCCATGGTAACTCCTGCAGATCTCCACACTCTAGCATCCATCTGTCAACGAAAAATCCCAACTCTGGCATCCATTTGTAGACTATTAGATTGAGAAGACAAGAGACAACGAGAGAGTCAAAGAAAATGGAGAAGTACCAACAGATCTGGGTTTTCGTCGGAGCTTTGGCTTTGTTAGCCGTATCTGCGCTGGCCGACGTCGTCATTTTGACGGAAGAAAATTTCGAGAAAGAGGTCGGTCAAGACAGAGGAGCTCTCGTCGAGTTCTATGCTCCTTGGTAAGGTTTTGAGGCCATGATTTATGATCTCTTGTTTCAATCAAATAATTGTAGTTTATCTCTTCTAAATTTTGATTAAGAAGTGATTTATTTATAAATTTGCTTTTGGATTGTATTAATTTTGACTTCCTAGTCTATGATCAATATGACGGGTAATAAATTTTATATTTTCTACTTTAGTGATCTTTAGCTACGATTTATGCGACGATTTTTTGTTTGAGCGTTGTTTGAGAATGTTCTGGAGTTAGTTTAGTTTCGTTGTGCCAGGTGTGGACACTGCAAAAAGCTCGCGCCCGAGTACGAGAATCTTGGAGCTAGCTTTAAGAAGGCAAAGTCAGTCTTAATCGGAAAGGTTAGCTTTATGTTCTAGTATAAACTTAATTTCTTTAAGTGTTCTGATGTTGCTCTTAGTGTTTGGTTAATTGTGAAATTTATGCCTGGTCTTCTGCAATTACTACTGTAGGATGAATCTGGAGTCCAAGTAGAAAATTATTGCATCTGGTCTTTGTAAATGGTATAGCATCCGTTTTAATCTGTCTTCAGTCTATGTTATTTAGGTGGATTGTGATGAGCACAAAACTTTGTGCACCAAGTATGGAGTTTCTGGTTACCCAACAATCCAGTGGTTTCCTAAGGGATCTTTGGAACCCAAAAAGTGAGGATAATTAAAAGCTTGCAGTCAGTAGAACTTGGAATATATCTAATTGCGTTGTTCTTTTCAATTGAATGATTCTTTACTTGTTTATGTGGTATCAATAGGTACGAAGGACCACGTACAGCAGAATCCCTTGCTGAGTTTGTGAATAATGAAGGAGGTAATTGTCTTCCTCAATCACTCTCATCTAAACCCTTAATCATTCAACAAAATTTTATTGATGTTGGAATTTTTACTTTTTAACTAAGATAGCGTACAAATTGTGTTTATTGGATGTGGAAATTGGGATGCAATGTGACTAACATATGATAAGAAATTTCGTATATTGTTGTTATTATCTTGGGGTGTTGCCTTCCTGCAGAAGTATTAGTGAAATTAAATTCGGCTTTCCTGACTTGTGTTTCATGAAGTTTCTGTCCCTTTCATTTGGTATTTACTGTTCCTTTAATGTGTGATGATAGATAATTGCAGTCTGTTGTCTTTAAATGATTCTTATGGTCATGGCCAGGTGTATCTCTTCAAAACTTGATCACAGCTAGTAAATTTCTGTTGTCGTAACTTTCTTGTTGCACATTTACAGATTCTTATCACATCAATCTTTTATCACTTGTAATCATGACATGTTCCTAATCTGTTATGTTTGGTTATAGGGACCAACGTGAAGATTGCTCCTATCCCATCCAATGTTGTTGTATTAACTGCTGAAAATTTTGATGAGATTGTCTTGGATAAAACCAAAGATGTTCTGGTTGAGTTTTATGCACCGTGGTAAGCATTTTTTTTGTCCCATAGCCATAGGTCATCTTTTTCTGGTTATTTTTTATCTGGAGTTCGTATGTTGCTGAGGAAATAGTAAATAATCTGTTTATAGGGTTCCCTTTTATATCTTGATATCATGTTTGTACTTATTCCTTTGGTGGCGTTTCCAGGTGTGGCCATTGCAAAAATCTTGCTCCTGTAAGGCTATTCCGTTTTTCCTTGTTCATCTGCATGAACTTTCTGACTTCTGGAAGCCTGCTTGCTTGAATCTTTCTGAATAAATGATCTTTGCACCTCCCATTTTCTTCTCTTGGCAGACTTATGAAAAGGTAGCTACTGCATTTAAATTGGAGGAAGATGTAGCGATTGCCAATTTGGATGCTGACAAATATAAGGATGTAGCTGAAAAGTAAGTCACACTTGTCAGCACCATCTAGAAAGATGGAACAAGTTTTTGAAACTAGTAGTTGATTAAACAATGTTAGTGTCTCTCTGTGTGCAGGTTTGGAGTAAGTGGTTACCCAACATTGAAATTCTTTCCCAAAAACAACAAAGCTGGTGAGGATTATGATGGTGGGAGAGATTTAGAAGACTTTGTGACTTTCATCAATGAGAAGTGTGGAACCAGTCGTGATGGGAAAGGAGAACTTACTCCGAAAGTAAGTCTTAGATCGAATGCGTTGAGGACCTTTGATTTCTATGTCCTTAAATGTTTGTTTACTCCTGTTGTTTGATAGGCCGGTCTAGTCGATAGTTTGGATGCTTTGGCCAAAGAGTTGGTTTATGCCAGCAAAGAGGAAAAGAAAGCAGTCTTTGCCAAACTAGAAGAGGAAGTTCAGAAACTCGATGGTTCATCATCTAGGTAATTTGGTTTAAAATTTTGGATAATTGTTTCTATTATTTGTTGATCCCTATGATCAGATACTTTCCAAGCATGCATGAATGATCATATATCTTTAACTTTTCACTTAAGCAGTTCTTGTTTGATTTCATTTGAACTTGTGACAGTTATGGAAAGATCTACCTGAAAGCTGCTAAGAATAGTATGGAGAAAGGTGCTGATTATGCTAAGAATGAAATTAATCGCCTTAATCGTATGCTTGAGAAGGTAAGAATAATGGATTGATGAGTCTTATGAAATCAATTTCTTGATGTATCGGCTGAAGATTTTCCTTCGACAACTTTGATGTTTGCTTATGGTGGTAGCCCATGGAATGAAAGCATGGTTAACTCATGTGATCTTCAGTAATTTACTTTTTCATCTTATTGTATGTAAGTCTTTTTCTTGTACTGTTTCTGCTGCAGTCAATCAGCCCAGCAAAGGTAGATGAGTTCACCTTGAAGAAGAATATCTTGTCCGCATTTGCTTGATCAGATAGATTTGACGGTACTACTTATCAAACTACCTTGAAGATATAATTATTGTCCAGTTTTATGAGGACCAACTTTTCCCACCTCAGGAGTTGGATGTTTACTTTCAGATTTATTGAGAGAGCCAAGAGTATGTTCTAACGTTGGAAACGTCATTCCTTGATCTGAATCTGGGCATCTGCTCCAGAAGCAAATTGTTTTGAGAATCTTGACCTGGCTAGTGAATGGCTGCTGTTCTCCATTTACCTTTAGTTTTTCATTCACAGTTGCAGAAACTTCAGTATTTGTTTTGAGCCATAATTTTGACGAAGCTAGTGTCTAATTGAATGAATGATGTCGGCTATTCTTAGAAATTAAATGCATACTCTCAGATGGCTTTACTTTAAGGTTAAGAATGACAATGGCGATTTTTCGAACTTCTTATTCTTCAATCCCGAGCACTAATTTCTCGGGGGTGCTAAGTTTAAAGATTAGCAATGGTTGAGATTTTGTCATATTCTGTTTTTCTTGAAGAAACTTGTAACTTATTTTTTACAGTATAGATAAGATTTAATAGAATAGAGATGGAATAAAGAAACTGAAAGAGAGGATTTGACGGGTTAGATGAGGGGGTACGTTCACTGATTGGTACTATTTGTTTTCGTTAAAACGGTTGTAGGATAAAATTTTCTTGATATTTTTTATATAGAAAATAATTTGGAGCTAAACCATTTTTTCCTTTATTGAGACAGTTGGATGAAGATTCTTTGTACCGATTCAATAACTATGATACTATACGAAACGATAATTCTCATTAATTTGAAATTTCTCAAAACGACACACTACTTTTATTATAGGATTAGGGGCTAAAGCGTACTCTTAACACTATTTACGTCAAAAACAGCGTGACAACTTTTCTAGTTTAACCCTAACAATAAGTTGCGAAAACGGCGTACGGAATGTTCGTTTTGATCGAGCAAACCTAGATGGGTGGAAAAGTGCCTCTAATAAAAACTTCAGTCGTTGTTCATCTCCCTCAATGATATGCGTGTGATCATAAATATCGAGTTTTTTTATTGAAATGGGAAAAGCGTGAAACTTAGAGCCTCGGAGGTACAGAAACAGTATAGAGCTTGGTTGGTCTATAGCTTACCAGTAGTGGGACGTTGTGAATTGCTTCAGCTATGATTGGATTGTTCTCTAGAAGAGTACTGCTGCTACATCCTGTCTCCAATAAAACTACTGGTCTTCTGCAATTTTTCCGCTACTTTGCGACGAAAGATTTAATTCTTCCTTTGCTAGATGCTCCAAAACAGGAAAGAAAAGAAGCAAACGGCCCATTTACAGTTCCTTACTTGATTGACCCATGGGGTTTGCCCTCTCAGGTTGCTACCTCTATCTCCAAGAAAGTCCTACTTAGAAACCCAAAACGACGAGACTTGGTCCTTTCTCTTCTGAGGGATTACGGATTTAATGGCACCCAAATATGTAAAATTGTCAGGTATTGTCCTAAACTTCTTGTTACCGATGTTGAAAAGTATCTTCTTCCCAAATTTCAATTCTTTCTGTCTCTTGGAGCTTCAAAAGCCGAACTCAGGAATGTTTTCTCTTCAAATCCAAAGATATTGAGAGGAAGCTTAAAGAATAAGATAATCCCTTATTATCATATCCTCAGGGACGTTGTGTGTCTGGATGATAGAAGTATAGTTCGGGCGATGAAGCGCTCATTCTGGTTTTCTCTTGTTCGTTATCGAGAGCATTTGACAACGAATATTTCACTATTGAGAAACCTTCGAGTGCCACAATCCTCTGTCTCTCTATTGGCGAGTTGCAATCTTGGTGTACTTGTCCACAGGGCTGAAAATTTTGGCGCCTATGTGAAGAGAACTGTGGAACTTGGATTCAACCCTTCCACCGTGAAATTTATCAAAGCACTAGTAGCATTTGGTTGTTTACGACCCTCAACATGGGTGCGTAAATTTGAGGCTTTTGGGAAATTGGGTTGGTCTGAAGATGAGATCTGTTCAGCTTTCAAGAAACAGCCGATACTTATGACATTGTCTGTGAAGAAGGTAACAAGCGTTATGCAATTTCTTGTGAACGAAATGGGCATGGATCCTTCAACTATTGCCAAAGCTCCGATCATTCTTTTCTATAGCTTGAAGAAGAGGGTTATGCCTAGAGGTTCTGTCATTAAGGTTCTGCAAATGAATGGTTTAATAGAACAAGATGTAAATTTTGCTACTGTATTGGGATGTAAAGAGAAATGCTTTATGATTAGGTATGTGAATAGATATCAAAGTTTGGTTCCAAACCTTGGGAAGATTTATGCTGCGGAAATGGATAAATTATAAATAAAGTATTTTGGTAAATGGCTTACAGGTTGCATGCATTCTATAGCATTGAGCAAAAGGAGTATTTTTCATGGTGCAGGTAGCTTCTGAAAATGAACAATTTTTCTACGACTTAGCCTTGATTAGTGGCTCACTGTATGGTTCCATCAGGAGACAACTTAGCTTTCTTGTTCTTAGAATTCTTTTTCATTTTAGGTAAACCTTTAAATGCTTGTGATCATTTTTCTCCAAGGCTCAACTAACGAACAAACAAACAACGATATTATTTTTTACGACGGTGTAACTCAAAATCGTTTTCCGAATACATATTAGTATAAATGCGTAATAACCCACAAATAATGTGTCTTGAAAAAGTCAATAAGTCGAACAATGAAAGTTAAACGATGGATTCAATTCAGTTAGTATTAAGAAACTCTTGTTATTTTTCTCCCCAGTTGCTCCGTTGGTTTTATAGCCTCAAGAAGATCCCTACTGGCTGCTGGTGGTTCATGGAGTTGGTATTTTCATTATTGTCTTTGATTTCTCACGCCTCTGTTAGCTACAAGAAGTCGCTTTCGGGATCTTCCTAGTTCCTACTTCAAAATCCAACCACTAATGAACTGGGACTCTTTAGATTGCCCATTTTTGTGATGCTTCTGGGAGTAAATGCTAGTGGGTATTTGGTTTTTTCTCATTTTGTTTGAGAGACTGATAGTGGATGGTTTGTGTACTGACGATAGAGAATAGCGGCTCTTGGTTCTTCATTTCCGTGTTTAAGAACTGATCAAAAGAAAGACTGCTTTATTTTGCTACTTCATTACAAGCTAGAAATCCCATTTGTAAAGCATTTATTTAACATCATCAGCAGAAAACGCTGAGATCTAGTTGTTGTCACTGTGAAAGTTTCTGAATTTTTCAGACGTTTCAACCTTTTCATCATTGTTTTGAGATTTATCTTTAGCCAAGTTGGCAAAGAGAGATTTGAAGGATAAGCTTCGACCCAGATGACCAATCTTTGGAGTTCCTCTGTTTCCAACATTTTTCGTCATCAATTTCTTTTTTTTTTGGGGTGAAATTGTAGCTTTTTCTCGTCATCTCTTTCTAGGAAGTAAAAAGAGAAGCTTTTGATGTTGCGTTTCAAAAGGTAAGATCTTGGTTGCTAGAAGAAGAGCGTCACCCAGCAGTTTCCCAGATCGCGAGTGGGGGTTTTCGTGTTTTATATTTTCGTTGGTAATTATTTGAATTTAGATCTCTTTCCGTTGTTGATTTTTGGGTTTTTCTGGGTCTTGATCTTGGGGTCTCACTTCCATTGGGTCTTGATCTTCTAGACATTTTTTGGTCTGGGTTTTGGAAAAAACTTGTGCTTGAATTTCTTCTTTGGTAGATTCGGGGTGAGTCCCACCCCAACATGGAAGAATTTCTGGCACACGGTGCTAACTACGACAGGAATATACAGAGCTGGTAACTGGCATCTTAAACAGATATGATCAGTTTGTATATTTACCTTCTTTGATTAATTAGTACCTCTTAAATTTTTCTTCTTTATTAGATGTATTTGTGATTGATTTCAGATTGTGTTTGTTGTTGATTCATTGCACTTTTTGGGTGTTGAATTTCAGTTTGTAGTCTCCATGGATCCATTAAAATTTTTAATTATCTTTTGTGCTTACAGTTAAGCCAAGATAAGTCCTGAGAATGTGACTGATGTTTATAGTTGGAGGAAGTATAGTCAGAAGCAGACGAAAGGTTATCAAAGTTCCAGAAGCTACTACAGGTGGACGCAATTAAGTTGCCATGTAAAGAAAGAATTACTCCCACCGTGTCGTTGATGTTGTTTGTATTGGCCAGCATAATAATCACCCCCCTCAAGAAAAATGTAACAGGTCTAGAGGGTTATCTGATCTCCTAAAATTGTCCTTCCTGGGGACACTGGCAATCCTGACGATGAAAAGTTAGATGGTTCAGTTATATCAATGTGTTGTGCATATGCTAAGCAATCATTTTTCTGTTTGGCTGGATCAGCACAACCAAGTTCAAGCAGCTCTAATTGTCAAGAACCAGAGTCAAAACAATTGGATGAGGAGAAGGGCCGATAAGAAAATCGAGCCTCCAACCCAATGCCTGATGGGCTTTGGACAGTCAGTTCTTATGGCCCCCTCGTCTGCGATTCTGAGAACTACTAACTAGAGATGAATCAGTTCTCGAAAATCCCCAACCACCTCCCATATCAATGCATCCTACAAGCCCAATCGACGAACTAAAAAGTACGAAAGGAAAATTTAAAATAATAAACACTGAAAAATCCCTATCAAAATGACATGCTCACAGACATTACAGGTAATAATGGATTAAAAAGGACAATTACAGCTTTACCTAACGAAAACCGAGGACAATTCATGTGGGGTCAATCATGAATGCATCTTTCTCCTTTACCCAAGAATATATATATATCCATTTTTAGTTGCAATGATTGTCGCATAATGCAGGATGACGTCTGCTAAAGGGTATTTAGACCCCCCTTCACGACAATTAATTTGGATTAATCTTGCTTACTAGTTTCTGTTAGAAACAATACTGACTGATGATGACCTAAACCTTTTACTCCTTAAGCTTGAGAGGGGTCCCAACACGAGAACATCATGAACCAAGCATGGACACTCCACGATAGCTATCATAAGTCTGTCTCAGTCACTATTATATGGTCAGATAAAGACAAACTTCCTGCAAAAGCTACATCTACTAGGCTGCTAGCAATAGTCATTTTAGACATCGGAAATTGTCCAAAGTAAACCCAAATAATTGCGAAGCACGCACTCATAATGTCTCCGACGAACCCAACTTCTCTCCGGCTTCAGAGTTTCAGGATTGAATAGTTTAGAAAAGTGAAAACGGCCTTTGCATTAAGTACCAAATGAAAAGAATATAAACCAACTACTAATCTTGAATGCCCATATATATATATATATATATATATATATATACTCCGGAGTCCGGACAACCATCATCACTAAATGGGGTTTCAAGCACAGCTTTTTCTTCACTGTACATGTGCAATAAGTCATCAAAACATGTTTTTGAAAAATACAGATTCAGATAACTATAACTTATAATCAAAAGCTATACAAAAATAGAACCTGATACAAATTCCTGAGGTCTACCTGGAAGATACCGGATTCAGAGATTTAGCGAGTCCATTAAGAGCACTGTAGCCCTTAGAACTAAATCCCAAGCACCCAAAAAGACCGTGCCTGTACGGCAAGTAAGTTCGCTTCTTCATCTCCTCTGCGTGGGCTCTGTTGGCGGTGTAGTGAAGCTCATGTGCTGACGGAGGCATACGGCGTCGCTTATCAACGCCGTTCAGGGGTTTTGCGGTCGTTTTGCACGAAGCTTGTCGTCGTTCATTGGGCTGCTTGTCGTTGTTATCCTTCTGTTTCTGCTTTTGCTTTGTGGGTTTCAAAGGAGAGATTAAAGAAATGGAAGGCCAAAACTTGTCCTTCCCATTCCCTCTCCCTTCACTCTTGCTTCTGTATAAAAGATCTTTCAAGAATATCCACTTGTTCGAGTTTCTTCCAGATGAACCTGATCTCGATGAGGACGCAGAGCACGACGGCGTCGTTTCAGTTGATGGCATTTCGCTTTGTTCTAACTCCGTCACATCCTCTCGCTTCGCTTCAATATTACTCCACTGAAACTCGCAGCTTCTCAAAGGAGACAAAGATCTGGCCTTTCTGTGAAGTGATCTAGTAGTTTTAACCTTAGGATCTCTACCTCTAGTTACCCTCGACTCTTCTTCTTCTTCTTCTTCTTCTTCTTCTCGGTTAACGTTCTCCAGATCTAACAATGGAGGCAACACCTGCGGCCTCCGCAAAAGTGAGGAGAGCTTCACAGGCCTGATCTGACCGTTAAAAAACAATTCGTCGGTGGAGGTCATGGAGCCTAAAA
>JAOTAY010000009.1:19491062-19504813 GCA_025629805.1 Erythroxylum baracoense | reverse complement strand
TTAATTACAATATAATTAATTAAATTATATTGTAATTAATCAGAAGTAAATCGTGGGGAGGGTTTTCTTGTAAATTTATGTGTGTGTTTTGTTTCTGTCTCCGTCTCTGCAATCTTGTCCTCTGGTTTTGAAAGGAACAAAAATTTTATGTCTTTGTCATCCAGAGTCGGGACAAAATTTGGTGGAGACAGCAAGTAAACAGGTCGGAGACAGAATTTTTCTGTCCCTATCATCTGTCCCCACCCCTGGGGATATGAACCAAACGCAGGGTTAAGATCTATTGTGCCGTCATCTTCTTCTCCACAGGCGTCTCACACCACTGGACCATGCTGTCGCCACTGCTCCCTACCGTTGATTGGTCTCCAGTGGTGGCTTATTTATGGGCGTTAAATGCCATTAAAAAATAGTGGCGAATCTCCACTGGTGTCATTAGGGATGTCAATGGGTCGGGCCAGGCCGGGCAGGGCCCGGGCTGCCCTCGGCTAGGCCTAAAAAATGGCGGGCCGCAGGCCGGCCTGTCTATATTTTTTTAATATTAAAAAATACAAAACGACGTCATTTTGGACAAAACGACGCCGTTTTGTCGGGCCTCGGGCCGGGCCGGGCCGGTCCGTGGCCCTCCCATGGCCCGCCAAATCCGGGCCAACAACGGGCTGCCCCAGGCGGGCCGGGTCGAAATTGACATCCTTAGGTGTCATCTGTTCATAGGCAATTACTGCCCTTCACTAGTGGCATTTTGCCACTGGTTCACGACAATCCATCACCAGCAGCCAGCACAGGTGCCTCTCACTCTATAGTTCAACTAGAAATCGCAACATCCATGCATAACTCCAGTTTTGCCTTCTTGTTTTTCAAGATTTAGGTTTTTTGGATTTCTCCAGAACCATCGAGCCTTATCCAAGACTCAAGCAAAACCCAGAATACTTTCTTTATTCACCCTAAGTCGTATCTGTTTCAGCCCTATTCATTTTCCAAATTCTCTGACAAACAACAAATGGGAAAAATGACTTAAAACGAATTTTCAAAATGCAAGAACGAATTTCCAGAACGCATAAGCAAATTTTAAAAACAAACCCAAGCACATTAGGTCATGCATTTCAATAACACAAACACAGATCACAACTATTTGCCAATTTTCTACCAGAACAATTATGGGTTTGTAGGTTTCTTATCTCTAGAAATCACAAACACCACAAACCAAAACAACCATAATCATCCAATACCCAATCCACAGGACTAGAAATCATAATCGCATACAGAAACAAGTTTTCAGCCATAACCCATTGTGCTACGATTTCTATTACTTTAAAAACTCTAGAACAATTCTAGGGTTCATTGTTTTTTGGGTTTTAGATGGTTCGATAACATATTAGTCTGAAACTTTTCCAGATTAAATTAAATCAATTTAATTCCATAATTAAACATTAATAACAATCAATTAATTTTAATCAATTTCCATAGTTAAAGATGACTCTGATAACAATGTTGGGAAACTAGGTCGGAATCCAATCCCAACCGTAGTGGAATATTTACGAAATTTTTTCGTAACCTTTGATTTCCTGAAAATCAAGATCTCTTTAATTCTATAAAATAATTAACACAAATCATAATAAAGCAGAAACTTAATTCGTACCTTATTTCGAAGCTTGATCTTTATCTTATTGTAACCCTTGAACTGTTTCAAAAATCGTTATGTCTCAACCACCTTAGCTGTATAAGTGTCTGGTCTCTAATGGTATCCGCATAACATGTTGAAATAACTCTGTAACTCTTATAAAGAGGGTTAAGCAAGAAGTGCTAGCTATATTAGAGCTTCAGCCTATTTATAATAAAATTTGGACGTTTAAGTAATGTAATTGAAATTAAATTCTAATTTTAATTAAACTTTAATTAGAATTACAAATAATTCTAATTGAATGCCAATTATGCCCAAATTAAATTCAATATCTCATATTGATCCTTATTTATTAAATATCTTATATTTAATCATAAAGTTTCTCAAACTTTACAATCAAGTCCAATTTGATTAAATTAACTTTGCTCTCTTCAAACCGTTCTTTATGTGAGACCCATTAAGTTCCCAAATACGTTGGCAATGACTATAAATTATAATTCTAATTAGAATTAGATAAATTAAAACTCCTTTTAATTTATCTTTAATTCTCCAATTAAAACATTTATAATCACAGATCAAGATTGTTGTCTAGCAATGCGTCATGACCACCCAAATATTTAAGAATGTCAAAGTGGTTTTGACTAACCTTTTTGTACATGATTTTTTGGTATAATTCAATCCTTTCATAATACAATGTTCCGATTAGACATAGAGCATGGAATTAATGTCTACTCTATTTTGAGTATAATCATATTAGTTCTCCGCCATTAGCTATCAATTCAATTAATGACATTTGTAAACTATTGACAAAACGAAATTCCACCCTGGTCAAGGATTTTTCGAATCAATACTAATCGAGAACAATGTAATGTTCTCCTTAATTACTTTAGGGTGATGAATCATATCTTGATCACTCAACTAGCTCCATATAGTTCATGCTAAATCTAATGACTACCGATTAAACGACCTATTATTAAATAGATCATAAGTAGTATCAAAACATAACAATCCCTATACAAGATAACTTTGATAATCTCAAGTCGAAGGATCACTTATACAATCATCATAATGAAAATTTCATAGACATACAAGTAATGTTCCAAATGGATTTCTCATGTCGGGTCTGTTCAGTGAATTTGTTCTCTAACAAGCACCCACAAGTTTGCTTAAGTATCTTTATACTTTAGCATATGAGGTCGACTACTTCTTTTATAAGGCAAAACATAACATATGCTAGTCTTTTTGTGTCCTATTAATGTCTAATCTTAACAGAACAATGACTAGGAATAATTTAGGGATACTACATAAATGCAATATGAATCTCATAATTATAATCTCATTATAATTTCATTTGCAATGTACAATTATCCCATGGACTTTATTAGATACATTTAAACATTTACAAGATAAATAATGCCTTTAAATAATTGTCACTAAACTATAACCAAAGCGATTGGCTATAGAGCATAAACTAACAAATATATGATTGATGAACTCATTCAGGTTGATAAGGACATAAAGGCCTTTTACTCTAAATTGTTGGGGTTATGGATTAAATTAGATATGACATCCTTAAGTTTTATTTATGATTATATTTTTTAAGAGCTACAGAAAAAAGAGATAGGCATAGATTGTTTCAAATTCTTATGAAACTTAGACCTGAATTTGAAATTGTTAAAGCTGATATCATTAAACAAAGAATACTTGATATTGATCCAATTTTAGGATAACTTTTTTGAGAGAAAACCTAACTTTAAACTTAGGCCCTGTTTGGTGGGAAAGTAAAGTGAATTTGGAATCTGATTCCTCAGAAGATAAATCTATGGAAAGTAAAGATATTCTCATGTTTAGATATTTATAAGAATTCTAATAGGAAAGTTGGGTAGATTCTTATTATATTGTTTGGTATGCAACAGTATTGCATGGAATGTAATTTAATTTTGACTTGTGCTTCCAATTATATCCCTACAAATTGAATAAAAATTGAAATCGTTAAATAATGTTAATTTGTAATACAAGTTATATTATTAAATGTTAACTTTTTTCATTTATGATATTCTAATCATATAATATTATTATATCATAAATATAGTATTAAAAATACTAAAAAAACCTCAACTGAGCACAAAGATAAATAGATTAACATCAAAGCTAGTATAGAAGCCAAAACCAAAAGTTGAGTTCTAGGACAACAAGAATAAACCACTGTTCCCAACAGATTCCATCTGAATAAGCCACGGTTCCCAACAGATTCCATCTGAGATATTTCAAAACTATGATATATGAGGCCTTGATGTGGAGGGCCGGCAACACATACCTTGAGCATAAGAAGTAGAAAAAAACAACAAACTCTAAAATGGAATAAACGCATAATTTCCATAACTGAACCATTATAACGGCTCTAGTCCATTCTGAAACCAGTTCATGCAAAGCAATTACTGGATTTTGAGGTTTGTTATCCAGAAAGAGAGGTGAGAGATGTTACAAACATATGATACGACACAAAGAGTATTGACTTTAAACTTTGCTACATTTCCTCGACTGCGTAAGGACAAAAAAGTTTGATACTTTACTCGAAGAAGACAACTTGATAAATCTATTAATGGGAAGAGAACTATACACAGCACTAAACTAGTCCACCAAGAAATCTTACTCATGTTTGATGACGACCATCGTTCGACAACAGCTTACTTAGCAGGAAAAAAGGAAGATAACCTAAAAGAGATTAATAAGAAAAATAAGATGACTGACCTCTTCTTATCACCAGAAGCTACTTAGTTTATCAAAAATGACTTTTTGGCTTCTGAAGGCTAAAGCAAGAAAAAGGACAAATGCAGAAGAAGAAAAAGCTGAGAACAATAAGAATAGTTAAAGAGGAGGTAATGGGTTTATAAAAGAGTTGTTGTAGAGTTAAGAGAGAAGGAATGGTTAAATTAGCTAGCGTATTTTTTAGATTAAATTCCTGAGGAAAGTAATCTAAATACCAAGGGAATGATGAGATTTAGAATCTAAGTAAAGTGCTACTACTTTCCCTAGATTGGGAAAGTTTTTACTTTCCTAACTACTCAAAAAAATGAACTGAACATGATAATATAAATTTTAGGAAAAATATTACTTTCCCATGTAAGAATTAATGTCAACCAAACAAGGTCTTAGGTTAATTTGGATGTTAAAACTAATTATGTTAATGTTGTCTTTTATCTTCTTATTGCAAACCTTATGAAACATTCAAATGCAAAAGAAGACAAATAAATGTGATTATTATAAAAAGAAAGGGTATGTAATCTTTAAATTTCGACTATTGTAAATATTAGTTTATGCTCTATAGTTAATCGATTTGATTGTAGTTTAGTGACAATTATTTAAAGGAATTCTTTATCTTATACATGCTTAGATGTATATGATGAAGTACATAGGATAATTATACATTGCAAATGCAATTATAATGAGATTATAATTATGAGACTCATATTACATTTATTTGTTATCCCTAAATTGTTCTTAGTCTTCGTTCTATTAAGACTGGACATTAATAAAATGTAAAAAGACTAGCACATTTTATGTTTTTCCTTATGAAGGAAGTAGTCGATCTCATAGGCTAAAGTATGGAGATACTTAAATAAACATGTAGGTGCTTGTTAGAGAACAAATTCATTGAACTAACTTGACATGATAAACTCATTTGGAACATAGTCTGTCTATGAAAATTCTCATTGTGATGATTGTATAAATGATCCTTTGACTTGAGGTCTCCAAAGTTATTTTGTATAGGACTTATTATGTTTTAATACTATTTATGACCTTTTCTAACCATGGGTCATTCAATCAGTAGTCATTGGATGTAGTATGAACTAGATGGAGGTAATTGTGTGATTAAGATAGGATGCCACCCTAAAGTAATTAGGGAGCATGTTTCGTTGTTCTCGATTAGTATTGATTCGAAAAATCCTTGCCCAATGTGGAATGATGTTTTGTAAATAGTTTACAAATGTCATTAATTGAATCGATAGCTAATGGAGAAGAACTAATATGGTTGGACTCAAAATAGAGTAGACATTAATTCCATGCTCTATGTCTAATCGGAACATTGTATGATGAAAGGATTGAATTATGAAAAAAAATCATACATGGAAAGGTTAGTCAAAACTATTTTGTCATTCTTAAATATTTGGGTAGTCATGATACGTTACTAGATACTAATCTTGATCTATGATTATAAATTATTTAATTAAAGACTTATAGATAAATTAAAGGAGTTTTAATTTATATAATTCAAATTATGAATTAGAATTATAATTTATAATCATTGCCAACATATTTGAGAACCTAATGGGACACATGTAAAGAACGAGTTGAAGAGAGCAAAAATATTTTTAATCAAGTTAGGCTTGATTATAAAGTTTGAGAAACTTTATGATTTAATATGAGATATTTAGTAAATAAGGATCAATATGAGACGTTGAATCTTATTCGGGCATAATTGGTATTTAATTAGGATTATTTGTAATTATAATTAAATTTTAATTGAAATTAGAATTTAATTTCAATTAAATTACTAAAATGCCCAAAACTTATTATAAATAGACTTAAGCTTTAATAGAGCTAGCACTTTTTACGTAACGCTCTTTGTAAGAGTTACATAGTTCTCTCAACCTATTTTGTAGATATCGATAAAGGCCAGACACTTTTGCATTTAGGGTGGTTGAGATGGGTCAATTTCGAAAACGGTTTGAGGGATACGACAATAATATGATTAAGCTTCAGAATAAGGTATGAATTAAGATTTATGCTTTATCATAATTTATGTGTTGATCATTTTATAGAATTAAAGTGATCGTTGTTTCCGAGAAATCAAAATACAAAAAAGTTTCATAATTATTCCACTACGACTGGGATTGGATCTCGTCCTGATTTCCTTTCAGTAAAGGAATAAGTACAATCAACTTGCATTTCTTAATTTTAATTTAAGTTAAGATCAGACTACTGATAACTCGCATAATACTACCTAAACTCTTATATAGGAGACTGTACATTAAATGATTTAAACTACCATGCAATCTCTTTTACTGAGTGCTATTTTATTTGCCTTCTCTACTATTAGTTTATCAAGTAAAACAAACTAATAATTTTCTTCTTATTTCATTGACTTTGTAACATTTAATCACATGTCCAACTAGACACGTCATTTTTTAAAACTTGAACCATATCAACCAAATAATCTTACTATTGATGCTAACAAGGAAAAATTACCTATAAAAGAAGTTAGATCACTTTCTTTGAACAAACATCTTCCTCTTTCTTACTTTCTTTATGTCCTAAATCTAATTACAAATTTAATTTTTATTGTTTAATTGGTTAATTAAAAGTGTTCAATTAATTTTTATCCTTCTAGTTATTCTTGACAGGACCTTCAAATAAGGAAGGTGATCGAGAAGGGGCATAGATAAGGACGATTCTTTTACTTCTACTTGAATGATCCAACCTCTCACAATCTTAAGGATAATCAGTCTTCTCTTCCATTTTACTATGTTTTCTTCTCCAAATGATAATAAAAGTGGTGTTTTTGGCATTGACACGTTAGACATCCTCATGTAATTAAACTCAAAAACATACTTCAGTTAATGTTCATCCTGATCACTTAAATGTTAACAGAGCAAAAGGAGAAAAAAAGATACAAATATTAAAGAAGAGATTTCATCGCTTTCAGATGTTACATTTCACAGATACTATTGCAATATTTATCTTGTAAAGATAAGCAGTCACAAGATAAGGACACGTATACCTAAAGTAATAACAGAAGAATTTTCTAGATGATCTAATTAGGGCTAGTTGTATAAGATGTTTGGATTATTGTATTATTTGTGCTAATACACCCCCACGAGTCCAAATGGACAGGATGGACATTGAGACTCCATCGTAGCCAAATAAACTGATCATGGACAAGAGGTTTGGTTAATATGTCAGCAAGTTGATCTCTGTAAGATACTATAGCAATGTGAAGGGATTTGGCAGCAACACGTTCTCTAACAAAGTGATAATCCAAGGCAATGTGTTTGGCACGTGAGTGAAAAACAGGATTGGCAGCAAGGAAGGTGGCCCCCAAGTTATCACAGTACAAGGTTGGCGCCTCAGGAAGAACAATGCCAAGTACACCAAGGAGATTTTAAATCCAAATTAATTCATAAGTGGCTATAGCAAGAGAGTGATATTTAGATTCAGTACTAGACTGTGATACAGTTGGTTATTTCTTATAATTCTAGGAGATGACATTAGGACCAATGAACATGGTAAAGCCTGCTGTAGAACGAGAATCTATTTAACATCCACCCCAGTCTGCATCAGAATATGCCTCAAGGAAAGTAGATGTGGAACAAAGAGTGAGAGAATTGGAACGTTTGATACGTAACCTATAATTAGATGTGCCACATAAGTAACATAAAATACGTTTAACTGTTGTCCAGTGAGCTTCCTTAGGATGGTGCATAAATTGACAAACTTGATTCACAACAAATGAGAGATATGAGTGAAGGAAAGATATTGGAGACTTCTCACAATACTTCTGTAAAGACTAGGATCGTTGAAGGCATGTCCCTTATCAGAAAGTTTGGTATTAACCACCATAGGTGAAGGCATGGGTTGAGTGAGCATTAGAAATATTGGTTTTGGCCAATAGATCAAGTATATATTTTCTTTGGCTAAGAATAAGACCAACAGAGACTTTATGGACCTCAACACCCAAGAAATAATTTAAGGAACCCAAGTCTTTAATAGGAAAGGATGAATCCAGAGCAAAAAGTAGCTCAAAACTATCATCGTCAGAAGAACCAGTGATAATATTATCGTCAACATATATGAGAACATAGACATGGCATTTGGATGAGTTGAAGATAAACAGAGAAGGGTCTGACCTAGAGGCAGAGAAACCAAGATCGATTAAGTGAGCACTAAGACAAGCAAACTGGGCACAAGGGGCTTATTTGAGTCTGTAAATTAAGCGATGAAGCTTGCAGACATGATTAGGATAGTTAGGGTGAACAAAACCTAGAGGTTGAGACATAAAAACATCTTCATCAAGAGAACCATGTAAAAAGGCATTCTGAACATCAATTTGCCTTAGAGACCATCCTCGTGAAACAGCTAAGGGGAGAATAACGCAGACGGTGACTGGTTTGACTACTGGAGAAAAAGTTTCTAAAAAAATCAATGCCTGGTTGTTGATGAAACCCTTTGGCTACAAGTTGGGCCTTCAATCAATCAACATTTTTGGAGGGAGCATACTTAATACAGAATATCCACTTACAGCCAACAATGTTTTGAGAAGAGGAGCGAGGGACAAGCATCCATGTTTGAGTGTAAAGGAGAGCATCAAACTTTTCATCCATAGCCTTACACCATAATGGACTGTTTAGAGCTTCAAAAACAGATCTAGGTACAGAAATTGAGGTAGTTACAATGAGGGCTTTTAGAGGAGGCCAAGGAACCGTACCATTAGTGGCAATTTTTGGTTTGGAAATATGAGTTTTTGATTTGGTGATCATATGATGAGTAGGGGGATAGGGAGGTGGCGGAGGTGATGTTGTAGTTGGAGTATAGTGGGTAGAGTCAGAAGAAGAAGGTGATAATGGCATATGTGGGTAAAAGATAGGTGTAGGTGAGGGAATCAGGTTTTGGGTTAGGGAGTTGGGTAAAGTAAGTTGTAGGTTTGATGAGGTGGAAGGCATAGATGGTAGAATAGGTAAAATACATGTCAGAGTTAAGTAGGCGAGGATGATGAGGCTTGATTTTGAAAAGGAAAACTGGACTCATCGAAGAACACATCCCTTGAGACATATATGTTGTAACATCCCATGTTCGGAGCTAGGCCCCAAAATAGTGAATTGAGAGTACAGTGAGAAATTAGTAGTGCATTTCATGCTCATACATCATAGTATATTCACACACATGTGAATATTTATTGTTGATAAAAAAATGTTCATGCATTCATTGACATTTTCGGTTATAATTGACTGATTAATGTGATTTAAGGTGTAAATTGTGAATTATTTGTGGTAAAAATTTATTTGGAGACTGTTAGTATTATTTCAAAATTTTTAGTGAATTTTAGAAATTTTTTATATTAAAATATGGACCAATTATACTGTGACACGTATACTGATTAAGTTGATGACAAATAGCCTATGTGCATGTGTGACATGTGTCAGTGATATAGTAAAACATGTAGTACTATATCACCGACACATGTCACACATGCACATAGGCTATTTGTCATCAACTTAATCAGTATACGTGTCACGGTATAATTGGTCCATATGTTTATGAAGGAAACTTGTCTCCAGCTTGAGTTTATTCTTCATTCTGTTTTATTCATCACTGAAAGCATTGCTCACCAAACTCTCTTCGTGTTTTAACACTGAAACAATAGTTGTGATTCTGTGCAATTGAAACACTGTCACTGCCCAAAGACTTTGCTAAAACCAAGTAAGTTGTGTTTTTGGTGTTTGTATTTGATCTTGCATTTGAGATGTTTTAGAGTTTAGGGAAAAGCATGAAAATGAAAACTATATGATGAAATGAGGTTGTTATTGGATAACAGACATGCAGAAACATACATGCAGAAAAGTCGATGAACATATGCTCTGTTTTTCACTGTATATGCGTAATGCTTAGGTATTGCTAGAGATGGATTTAAATGAGGCTAGAGTTAAAGAAAACATAGAGTAGTGTGGTTTGTGTTTTAAGAAGGAATAAATGACAAAAAAATGTGGAATGAAGATGGAAGAAAGATATAGAAAATGAAAGATGCAGAAAAATGGAATATGCATATGTGAGCAGTGCAGTTTTTGATATGTATGTATAAATTTTAGAATTTTGATTTATTTGTGTTGGGTTTAATTGAGATGGAAGTAGAAAAGATGGTTTATGTAGTAGATGTATTAGTTGTGAAGTGTAGGAAGTAGAATCTGGAAGGAAAAAAATTGGGTTGAGGAGAAGAAGAAGAAGCTGCGTTTTATTAATCTAGAGAGAGAAAGGTGATGGTTTGCATGTATGAATTTATGAACTAGGGTATTTTTACTGAACAGCTTAAAGTCTTTTGGCTATAACTTTTTCATCTGACCTCTTAATGACTTGAAACTTAAACTAATAGATTCCTAAGACATTTTTCTTTCTCTCCATAAAAATTTAGAGCTATCTGAATTGTTTTGAAAATGATTGATAGGATGAAAGTGTGGAGGTCTGCTGAAATATTATGAACTGGAGAATTTTCATGAACATGTTTCTGTGTTCTAATTATAACTTGATCTATAGATTTCTAAATGAGTTGGTTATTAATTCAGATTAAACTAGAGACATATTTCTACAACTTTCTTGAAGAAGTCAAATTTTAATTCTGTCTCTAAGACTTTCAAAATTGGCATGGAATTGAGTCTTAGCTTAGGCTGTGGCACTGCCAGGGACAGAAATCATATCATGTTGTTATTGAATAAACTGTATTGATGTAGACCGAATTAGGCTAAGGTGTCTACACCAAAGTTTTAACTTATTCTCTTATATTTATATTGGTATAAAGTTTGTAATTTTTGGATATTGGAATTGAGAAATATGGGTTGTACAACTTGAATGCATGATCATACTTTAGCCAAAATTTCAAATGTACACATTCTATGATATGTTGAGCATAACTCATAGAATAATGAACCAAATTGAATGATCTTGGTATCAATAGAGACTTAAAACATAGAGGAATAATTGTCTAGAAGAAAGTGTTGCAGAAATACATCATTTTCTTAATCTTATTGATTATGCAAAGTTGACTCGAATGAGGTGCTTCCAGCAAAAGCTGTAATAGTAATTGAATGTATGAATTTTGAACTTTTGAAGTACAATTGATGTTTACATCAGTTTAGTGAGGAAATATACCCGAGAATTTGTCATGAACAAGTATCGTACATATTCAGTATGTATAAATGAATGCTTAATCATGCACAATAGTGATTTGTATATGTGTTAAATGTTATAGAGGAACGCATAGAGCGACCACTTCCAGATATTATCGAGACTTCAAGGCAATAAGCAATAAGGAAGTTTTTGTAAGTAATCTTAGATGGTCATACCTTACTTTGTTCTGCTTGTTGAATTTGATTTATGCTGATTGTGTTGGAATTCCGGACCATGATTGTCTGAGGCGTTTGATGTATGTTTATATCATTGGAAGTGCTACTTGCATGTGAATATGATTGACTACTTGCTTTGCACATGAAATGACTTTGTTTTGTTTTAAAACTATTGAGTCCTAGTTGTGGGTAAATAGGCATGCCTAAAAGGGTCTACAGCTGCTCCTGTGACACTTCGATGTTGAGACTTCGGTCACTCGCTTTTGTAAATGGCTTAGCAGTCATCTGATTTTGTGTTCTAATATATGTTTGATTCTAACATAAACAAAATTCTATTATGATTTTGAAGAGTTTATACCCTCTTTTGATATTCAGCTCTATTAACTATAAAATCTATTATGAAATACATTATGTCTGTTTTATTATTAAACCAATCTGTTAATGCATGCTTATGCTATTAGATGATTCAATATGATGAGTTATCACTTTATATATAGATTAGTTATTATTCACTAAGCTATATGCTTAGCACGGTAGATTTGCCCTGTGTAGGTTCAGATAAAAGAGTTTAAAAATTAGGACAAGGACAACCGCAATGGCCAAAGTAGCTAGTGTTTTTGTTTCTGGAAAAAAATGTATATTTATGTTTAGTTTAAGTTGTATTTCATTTTAAAGAGACTTTGTAATTTGTGTTTTGATTTTTGGTTTGTAATAACCTTAATATGGGTTGAATTTTGTATGTATGACATGTTTTGGGATTTTAAAACAATATATTTGATATGTTTTAATTCTACAAAAGTTCTAAATGGATCATAATATGTGTTGCTTAAGTTTCAGAAATGCATGTAAGGGATTGTGTTTGACATGTGTAAGTTTTGTATGTATGTGGGTAACATCCGCATATCCTATCCTTCTAGGAGGTAGGCGGATGTTACATTGTTTGGTATCAGAGCATAGTTTAGGTGATTCTGGTTTAACCAGCACTTAACTATTGCTATTATTTGAGTTTACAAGTTGTGTTTTGGCCTAATGCGGTGTCTCATATTTTGTCTATAGAATTAACGATGGAAGGATCTCACAATGGTGTTAACGAAGTTATTGAGAGCAATCAGCTAGAGCAAACTCGTCCAATAATATTTGGACCCTCTGGGGTCAATCGAGATGAAGCTGGAATGCCACCTCCTCCTTCAGCTCAGGGAGAGCCTTTCATTAAGCTATCCAAGGATATGATGACATTGTTGCATCGTATGACTGCACCCAAGGTTCTAATTGATCAATTGCGGAAGTATGGAGCAAAGGAATTTAATGGGACATCTCTGGAGGAATTTGAGAGAGATGAATTCTGGATATTGAAGGTGAAGAGGGTGTTAGATGAGATCAGTTGTCCAGCAAAGCAGATGATGCACTGTGCTATCTCCCTTCTGTAGGAAGCAGCTTATAAATGGTAGAAGTTCGTTCTAAGGACTCCTCAGCTACCGATGCCTCTGACTTGAAATTTCTTTACCCAAGAGTTCTAAGCAAAGTATATTCCGGAGGCTTACAGAAAGGATAAATGGAGGCAATTTTTGAGTCTAAAATAAAGAAACTTATTGATTGCTAAGTATGATCAGGAGTTCAACCGACTCAGTAAGTATGCCCCTGAATCTGTACTTACTAAAGAGTTCTGATGTCATCAGTTTGAGGATGGATTGCATGATTCCATCAAGGAGCATCTGACAACATTTACTTTGTTGCAGCAAGTGACTTACCATCAGCTGGTATAGGCTGCAATGAAAATTGAGAGACAAGAAATGGTCAGGAGAGAAAGAAGTCAACAGAGGGGTTTTGTTAGAGGAGGTCAGTCCTCGGGTAAACGAAGTCGGGAAGGTGCTTTCTCTGTACCAGAAGTTGCTCAGAGATCTGTAACTCGGGGAAGGCGGCAAAATTTTCCCACATCGGCTATCTTTGTATGTAACACCCCACTCCCGCCGAACCCGAACCCGATATCGATCGTGATACCCGAATCCGTGCCCCGCGAGGGTGGC
>JAOTAY010000009.1:19456217-19483671 GCA_025629805.1 Erythroxylum baracoense | reverse complement strand
CAACTAAACCAATAATCAACCACAAATTTCCCATTGTTTTTAACCATTAACCAACTTCCTCCGATACAACCAATTTACCAGAAATCGGTCTCAAGTCTCAACTCAATTCTCAAACACAAGCTTCATCACACTTTCATCAACTTAAAACCATCTCAATTACAAACAACTTCAAAATTCAAATCCTTCACAATCTCATCAATTTCATTCCTCATTCACAACTCACAAGACACAAGTCACATCACAAAAACAAAGTCACAATTAATCATCAGAAATATTATACCACAAATTCATAAAAAACCCACCCAACAATTATCAGAAATATTGACAATATCGGGTCTCGGTCAATCACAAAACTTGGGTGCAGATGCAGCAGATCTGGGTGGTGTTGGTGCCTTGGTGGTCGTCGGAGATGAAGGCGTGACCAGCGATAGATGGAGGCGCGACCAGCGACAGGGGAAGGCGGCGACCAGTGACCAGCGACAGGTGGAGGCGTCGAGCGACAGAGAAGGCGCGGATCGGGCGAGGTGCAATGTCGCGTGGTGGAGGAGCAGCGGAGGACCACCGGAGAGCGCTACAAACCGTCGGGAGTCAGCAACAACAGGCGAGGACCACGGGAGGAGCGATGAAGTGAGAGAGAGAGTGAGAGAGAAATGAGAGCAGAAGTGAGGAGAAGAGAAGAGAAGCTAGATAGGGGGCGTTTTGTATAGTTTTTTTTCATTTTAATCCTCAAAGTTTTGAGGATTTACGATACAGACCCAGTATCGTCCGGTATCGTCGGTACCAGCTGGTACCGACTGATAAGGTCCGGTACTGACCGGTACTCAGGGTCGGTACCGTAAAGTAGGGTACTGTTATGGTTTTCGACTGGTACGGTACTGTTCAGCCAGTACCGGCCGGTACTGAACGATACCCTATACGTTGGAAGAGAGAATAATGTTGGATTATTAGTATAATTGGGTAAGAAATTTTTGGTAAATTAGTCTAATAAAATTTTGTAAATTTTAGGTCTAAAAGTTCAATTAAGGAGAAATTGAGATTATTAATTAGTTGAGTCCGAAATTGAGGTAAAGATCATCCTTGATTTTTACTTTTAAAATTAAGTATCGTTTTGTTATTAATAATTTTTTTGGAATTAGTCATTAATTTAATTAGTGATTAATAATTACATACATGAATTATATTTACTTTAATTATCAAATAATTAATATAGTATAAGGTGTTTCATTGTTATATTTTGTGACATTTTATTAGATGTATTGCTTGTTTATTTTTTCGGAAATAAGTTAACTAACTAGAGATTGATGAATAATAAATTGTGAATAATTGATGAATATTGAGAATCAATGGCTTGCCTAGGATAGGCTACATTCGATAGTGTTAGGTGGGTAAGTTGAGTTGATATGAGTGAGTGGTGGCTAGGTATCTATTCGTTGAGTAGATACCGGGGCATCCTGAGTCCCGAAGATGCCCTGTGCTGATGACTAGGTACCGGAGTGATATCGGGATATCCTGCGTCGAGCGCCAGGTGAAGATTGAGAAATCGAGATACACTGTGCCGATATTTATACATTTAATTACTTTTCCACTGATGAGAAATTACGATGAGATAAGTTGGCAGATCATTGAATGTATGCCTACTAGGTTAAGCTAGGCTCAGGAAATTCAATTAAATATTAGAATAAAACATAAATGGTAGTTATAATTAATATTTGTGTTAATCATAATTTGGCAAAATTTTTGAGATGTTTGCTAACCGTTTGGATTAGACCGAGTATTGTTGTGTATATACGTATTATATGTATGATTTAATCGATTGACTAAGTTTTATAATTATTTATGAAGTTATTTGTTTTTAAGGGCATGATCGGTTATTTTTATTGAATAGGCAGCTTATCCTTTGCTATTTTTTTTAGGAGATCGAGTAATTACTGATAACCCTAAAGTACAGGGCGGACTGAGTGGAGTTTAAGTGGGGCCAACATTTTTATTGTGTAAAGTTTTTGAATGTATATTTTTTTTAATGTAATAGCTCTAATAGTTTAGTTATGTAGAATACTTTTGTATTTGGCAAACAATCATCTCTTTTGGAACTAACAAAGAATTTGATAATTAATGATATATTTCTTAAAAGTCTTAACAGTGATCAATCCAAATACTTAATGTGTATTTGAAAGATAATACTCTTCGTGAAAAAAAATTTAAGACAGCGTTATTCATTAACAGAACCAACTCTCAACGCAGAGCTGTTTTTAATGTTTTATATGCTTTTACTAGTTCCTATTTATCTATTTTCATTCTTTGTAAATGTTAAAACTTAAAAGTAAGCCTTATAAAAAATAAAATAAGATAAAATAGGTAATTAAAGAGAAGGCCTGAGCAGGCATCTTTTCTATCCTTGTCCTGAGCGGGACTGCTCCCACTATAGATATTGCACCAACAAAACAATAGAAAGTAACGCTACTTTTTCTATTGCGTAGGCAAAGGCAAGTGACGACCCTCCAAATCTTCACTTTCCGCTTCTAGTTTCTGCCTTGGCTTTATTGCTGATGCCGATGCCAATTTCGGTGACCAATAAGCCTTTGACTTACAAGCACCTTTTAAAGTCTTCTCAATGCTACGTTTGTTCGGGGTTTTATAATGTAACGAAATAAAATATAATATTATTTTATTATTTGAAAGAAGATTTTATAATAGAATGAGATAAAATAAAATAGAGGAGAAGAGTTTCATATTATATCCTATTTTATTCTAAATAATAATGAAATGTAAAATGATAAACAACTTTGTACTATATACATTATAAATCTTTCATCCAAACAATATTTTACTACATTATATTATGAACCCTTCTATATCTCCTAAATAATACTTTTTTAATATTATATTTATTTACGTTCTATTATATTATAAACTATTTTATTCTATTAAATATTAAAGTGATCAAGCCTTACTGATTATTGATTATTAAATATGCTAGAATAGTTTCGTCTTAAAAGTAAAAAATGAAAAAAAGCAATTACTTATCAATATTAAAAATTGACTAACTCGAAATAACTTGCTTTGAGTTTTACAAAATTAACTTGGGGTTAGATCAAGATTTACGTAAGAATGACAACGAGTTAATTATGCTAATTTTTAAAATTAATTTTTTTAATTGAGTTTAAATTTGAATTGTTCAAGTTCAAATTTATCAGGATTTAAATATTCTAAAAAAATAATCTAAATTAAACATATAAGTCGATTTATTAAAAACACTTAAATTTTAGCGCATGAATTAGCCGATTGACATCTTTTTTTTTTGAGTTGAGTTCGAACACTTATTTTAAAAATATTATTTTAATAATAAAGCAAATAGAGCAAGAAACGCGTATGTGGTAAAATTATTAGAGCGGGCACTGGGCAGGGCGTTCGATCTTTTAATTGAAATAACAGGTATCGAAGAAAGCATCAAAATTGGAGTGGAGCTATGTTTAAATGCTTTCTTAATAAGTCCGTAACAACTGCAACAACTGCTGCAACACTGCATTCTTCTGTTTTAGGTCTATCCCGATTCCGAAACGACAGCTTCACGACATCAACGTATAGATTTTCCGCTCCGACATTAACGCAAACATTTTGCCTACACTCTGAAACTCAAGTAAACTGCCCAAGTCAAAGCGAAAGAGACCTGGTGAGAAAAATGAAGTACGTGGTAGTGACCGGAGGAGTTGTGAGTGGGCTCGGCAAAGGCGTCACTGCCAGTAGCATCGGCGTTGTTCTCAAGGCTTGCAGCCTTCGGGTGACCTCTATTAAAATAGGTTCGTTAAATTTGCTTGCATGTGCCTTCTTTGCTATTTGTAGTTTCTGTTCTGTTTGATGCCTCAGTTGGGTATTCTTGGTTTTGAATTGCATAGTTTGGTGATGCAGTTTGGTCAATATTGGAACTTTCATTCTTCCTTTTGTGTATTCTTTTTGTTTTTGATGATCTGATGTTTCTGTTGTATTTATGTACTGCAGACCCTTATCTGAATACTGATGCTGGTACCATGTCCCCCTTTGAACATGGAGAGGTTTTTGTTTTGGATGATGGTGGAGAGGTTTGTATCTGTTGCTGTTTTTCACGTATATCAGTTGTGGGTAGAGATGTAATGTGAATGTATTGAAAGGTTTCTGTAACTGGGTGTCTTTTGAAAGGTTGATTTAGATTTGGGGAACTACGAGCGATTCCTTGACTTAACTCTGACGAAAGATAACAACATCACCACCGGAAAGATATTTCAGGTACTCGATTTTAACTTAGACCTTATATTGATTTTTGAGTTCTCTGCGATATGTAGTTAGCTGGTTGATTCTCTATAATCTTTGTTCAGTCTGTCATTGAGAAGGAACGGAGAGGTCATTATCTTGGAAAGACTGTTCAGGTGAACCTGTTAGTTTATTTGGTTCATTTTGTTTTTTTCTTTTTCTTTTAGCAGATACGGTCGATATTTAGCTAGGTCTCTAAAACACAGGCATTTTAAATGCAGGTAGTACCTCACATCACTGATGCCATTAAGGATTGGATTGAGTCGGTTGCAGCAATTCCGGTGGATGGAAAGGAGGGTGCTGCAGATGTGTGTGTGATTGAGTTGGGAGGAACTGTTGGTAAGAACTATGTGTTAGTATCTCATATGTCAACAAAGTTACAATTTTCATTGATTAATAGACATATCTTATGTCTACTTAATTTTGGTTTGGTGTCTTTCAGGTGACATTGAATCTATGCCATTCATTGAGGCTCTGCGACAGTTATCCTTTTCAGTTGGTAAGCTTCAACCGTTCACTGCGTCTTTAATCCCATACATGATTAGTTTTTGCTGTAGTAATTTCTTAATTTTCTAACCATTTTTCAGGTCAAGATAACTTCTGCCTCATTCATGTGAGCCTGATACCTGTGCTGGGCGTTGTTGGTGAGCAAGTAATTTTCTGCATATTTTTATTATGTGAAATCTTGATATAATACTTTCTAGAGGCCTAAGTAGATGGTATTCCTCCTTGGATGACATTAATTCTGTTTATATGCATCTAGAAAACTAAGCCTACACAACATAGTGTCCGTGAATTGAGAGCATTGGGTTTGACTCCTCATCTTCTGGCATGTCGCTCAGCTCAGGTACTTTGTTTTCTTCGCTCAAATGTATGCATGTGCCAGGGTGTTAAGTACTGGAATTTGGATGAAGATTCTTTTCTTGACATTTTGGATCAGTACTGAATTCATATTCATTCTTAAAGCTATCAGTTTCTTTTTTTTTTTAATTTTAGTTTTTGATTGCACTAGTATTGTTTCAGGAGGCTACTGAAATTCCAAATTGTTGCTAGCATTTCTGTTGTAGATGTTCATCTTTTTATGGGGCCCTGCAGATACATTTTACTGACCAAGATTTTATTTACCCAACCTTTGTTAATATGTTCCTGTCATTTTGGAATAATCACTCTGAATTTCTTTCTTGGATTATAACTACCTTTACCTGTTGTGCAGCTGCTTCATTCTTCACAAAGTAGTTTTTCTAATTTGACAATCTTGAGCGTACAGTAACTCTTGCTAAATAAATGCAGCCTCTATTGGAAAATACGAAGGCTAAACTCTCACAGTTTTGCCATGTTCCGGTAATATTGGGAAACCTTTGTTTTTTCCTTCATAATGGCAACGCAGTTTGTTTCTTTGAGATTGTTATGTCTCTTTTAATGACTTCTGCAGGCTGCAAATATTCTGAACATTCATGATGTTCCAAACATCTGGCATGTTCCTTTGTTACTTAGGGTGGGTTGAATATCAGTTCTCTGGTCATATCAAAGCTTCAAATACATTATACATCAAAGAAATATGTTAGCTTCGTTAACATGCTATCGTTTTGCAGAGCCAAAATGCCCATGATACGATTCTAAAGCAGCTAGATTTACTCAGGTTAGTTATTGATTGGCCTTTTCGAGATATCAGGATTTAATGTGGAGATCAAATCATTTACATTAAGGCTTTTTCAAGTTCGTGCTAATCTTTCATTAGTAAAGCTGATTGTTTATGGATTATCAAATTTTGTTGTGGCCATTTCATACATAGCTTAGACTTGAGCCATTGTTAATATTTTGATGGATGATCATACAAGGATAGCTGCCAATTGAAAAAATGAAAACCTTTAAGAAAAAAGATACGTCTTACTCTGAGCAAAATATTGAGTGCAGGAATATTGGTTTTATTAACTGACTGTAAATGGCATCTGTTTCAGCATTGCGACACCACCCAATTTACAAGATTGGACCCAGATGGCTGAGAGTTATGACAATCTTACCAAATCTGTTAGTATTATCACTAAACCGCTTGTTGGCCACTTGTTTGATTAGTGTTGTTTGGTTCTTGTGACAATAGGATGTTGAAATTTGCAGGTTCGGATTGCAATGGTGGGGAAATATGTTGGCCTTACAGATTCTTACCTGTCCGTCATTAAGGTTTGTTACAATCGTTTTGATGGTCAGTGAAAGTCATAATGTGGCGTCCAGTTTTTGAATGCATAAGGGTTAGTGATATGTGTGTTATTCTACTACTTGAAATGGATTTAATTTTTTTCTTGTAGGTTTTAATGCCGATATATAGAATAGAACTTATAGTTTTAAGCAACTAAGAGGAGCATCTTTATGTTTATCAGATTACTTGAATTCTAGGTTTATATTGGTAGTGTTTTTCCTTGTTGATTATGGTCTTTCTACTCTGGTCTCACAATATCTTTTTTTTTTTTTTCCATTGCTCAAATTTTTATTGCAATTGAATATTTGCATTGTGTAATTTGTTTTACTCACAGGCCCTTCTACATGCTTGTATTGCATGTTCATTGAAGCCATCAATTGATTGGATTGCAGCTTCTGATCTTGAAGATGACAGTGCAATATCAGTAATGAATTGTTGCTATTTGCAATTTTCTATGCTATTGTTATAATCTGCTTATTATTCTCTTTTGCTCATGAAAATTTATCTGCTGTATGCAGACACCAGAGGCTCATGCTGCTGCATGGGAGACCTTGAGGGTAATGCTTCTTCAGAACATTTAAATTTCCCATCTAGCCTAACTTTCATAGATTATTTTTCTTTCCTTAAGACTTTCAATGACCTGGTGTTGACCTTCTGAAAGTGTATAGTTGGCAAAATGGTCCCAATAATTTTGACCTTTCTTTTTCAAGTAACAAATTAATTATTTAAAAAAGGAAAGCAGAAGTTAGGGTATAGTACAGTGGTTAATAAAATTGTATCTTGGGAAGGTAAGTCTCTTTTGGCGCTGATTTATGGCTTTTTTCATTTGCAGGGTGCTGCTTGTGTTTTAGTTCCTGGTGGGTTTGGAGATCGTGGTGTGAGAGGAATGATATTGGCTGCAAAATATGCCAGAGAAAACCATATCCCTTATCTAGGAATCTGCTTGGGCATGCAGATTTCTGTGATTGAGTTTGCTAGATCTGTATGTACTTCTGTTTCTAAATGAATTTGTCTATTGACGTAGTAATAACTTACCTTAATTCTTTTGTATCAGGTTGTGGGCCGAGAAAAGGCCAACAGCACTGAGTTTGAAAGCCAAACATCTGATCCTGTTGTAATTTTCATGCCTGAGGTATGCAATATACTTGAGGCGTAATCTTTTACATACTAATTTACTTGAGACTTAATCTTTTACTTACTAATTTACATGTATCAATTGCAACCATTTGCTTCATGTAATTTAACATTAAATGCAGGGTTCAAGAACACATATGGGAAGCACAATGAGGCTAGGATCTCGAAAAACACTATTGCAGACCCCTGATTGCATAACTGCAAAACTGTATGACACATATTACTGAGAATATAGGCTCATAATTCCATATTGCCTTTCTGTATTTTATTATCTGTAGTCATTTGTTTGAGATAGTTGCTCCTGGAACAAGTAGAACACCATGCATATGTTCTACATGATGTATGTTTCTATACTTTTGTTTGTTTTGATGTTTGATTCACTATACTTATTTGCTAGGTATGGTAATGCAGAGTACATAGATGAGAGGCATAGACATAGATACGAGGTTAGTTGCATGATTTAGGAAGGATGGAGATGTGATACACGCTTTCTTAAAATCTCCACCCGAAGATAAGTCATCTCTGTGGTGCAGGTAAATCCCGATGTAATTGATGTTCTGGAGGAGAAGGGCCTAAAGTTTGTTGGGAAGGATGTAACAGGAAAGAGGATGGAGGTTGGTCTTCTGGCCAATAAGTTTAAAGTCGTTACCAACTTGTTTTTACCCCTTTTGGGCAATATACTTATAATGGTCCTGCTGCTGGTTTGAGATTTTATGGTTGCTATTGTATCATTCAAGACAATTTATTTTTCTGGGGTTGAGCTGAATCCTATCTGCTTAGAGAAGTCAAATTTTGTTGGACAGACAAAAAAGGATTATTGGCTCATTTTTCCTCTTCCTTTGTAGATTTTGGAGCTTCCAAACCATCCCTTTTATGTAGGTGTGCAATTCCATCCGGAATTCAAATCACGACCTAGAAGGCCCTCAGCTCTATTTTTAGGTACTTAACTATCTACAAAAGACCTTGTGCATCAAGTGTGGTATTGCTGTTCTGCAACATGGAACATACTTGGTGAAGACCTTTGATGCCTTCTGTATGAAACAACAGATTCATTGTTTTTCCAATGCTTATGTTGAGTTTGTAACATCTGAGATTTCTATCTAGGATTTACATTTACTGGTGAATACTTAGCGCAATGCATTTGCATTATAGGTCTTATACTGGCAGCAGCTGGACAGTTGGAAGCATATCTCAATAGTCATCAGAATGGAAGGTAATTAAATTGAAATCAACTCGCGCTTACGAGGTAGCAATTTATTTTCTGTCAACGAAATTTTAAGCATTAACATCTGACATAGGTTGATTTCATGAATTTCCTGTGGGGTGTGTGAATCCGGATAGTTCGCAGTGGCAACTTTTCTTCCATAGAGACGAGGCTATCTTGAAAATCAGCATAAGAAATCTTTGAGTTTCAACAGTAATTTGCTAGCAAGACAGGTAGCTAACTAGATGTTGTCTCCTTCCATTGGTACAGGGTTGCACAGAGTGTTGGTTGATATTCTAGATAATATAGGGGCCCACAATGCATGATGTAGCAGTCGCTGATAGCCTGTGGCTTCCTGAGAGAGGACCGCTTATGGGATGTGCATGTTCGAGATGGTGATGTTCTTCTGGATTTTTGCTATGTGTAACTTGTATGCAAGAGGATCAAGGGAAGCACTTGATCTCCTTTTCAGTGAAGAACTTGAAGCCTTGTGTTTTAGCCAGGAACTTCTGACTTGTTAGGTTGACAGCTAGCTCAAATATTTCTTGTATGAGATTTTTGTGAACGTTGAAAATTTTTGCCAAGGTTGAACTGTTAGGTCACGTCAAAGGTGAAGTGACGAAACCATTCCTCCTGGTTTTACCTGATGTAGAGTGTGTTCACTGCAATGCTTAGCTTTGAATCTTCTTTAGATTCACTTGGCAAATGAATTATTCGAGAAATCACAGAACTAGCGGTTCAAGTATTTAAGATAAGAATTGGTAGATTAAATCACAGAAGTTGTATCCAATGGTAGCTTGTGGTATCTACAAAAATGTCGCATTGCCTCCAAAAGCAAATTATATAGAAATTTTATACAAAAAGTATTTAGAAGTTGGAAACTGGAAAGTGATTTCCTGTTATCTGGCATAGATCAGCTCATTGATATTTGTCTCTGGAGCCTCATTTGCTCGTAGAACTGAGCTATGAACTTCTCAGCTCTCAAGTCAATTCCTTCTTCGTCAACTGGGGTCTTAACCTCACAAGGCTCATATCCATATTGATAATCTTCCTCTTCATGCTCAAGAAAACTCATCCTCCCATCTTGTTCTTGGCTTACTTCATCGAAATCGTAATCAAAGTCAGTTTGTGGGGCTATGCACGGTATGCTAAATCGCATCGAAGCTGGCCTGTTCATTTTGACGTGAAACATGGGAGTCTTGTCGAAGGAAAGCTCACGCTCTCCGTAAAAGATTTGTCCTCTTGGAGTTGATCGTCCGAGGGTTTTAAGGAACTTGGGAACGTGTAGTCCCATCATCAAACGTCTCTTAAGAATCCCACCCTTTCTTGACCATAACAACGCAAGTCGCAGGAGGTTCCATGCTCTTTGAGCTATGTTGCTGTTCTTCTTTGGCATTTTTCGATGTTGGCTTTGGTAGCTGTCTCGTGTCAGTTACAACAACAAAAGGGATAGTGAAAGAAGATGAAAGTTTGGACCTTGTGATCAAAGAGATTGGAACTTTGAGTTGGATATTAGTAGATTACAGGTAGTGAATATATGTTCACGGAGGTGTTTTGAGATGGAGATGATTATGAAAGAAGATTGGTGATGGTGGCTAATATATACATGTATGAAACATATGCTTACGCGGTGTGATAGAAACCTCTCTTTTTTTTCCACAAAAAAAAAATCCTTTTATTGTAGTGCACGATTGATGGCTAAATTAAGAAGGTTTCGAGGAAGCCTAAAGAAAGAGTGGGCAGTGTGGACACCGTGGTGGTAACACTGGCTGTACGCGGGGTTGTTCTAACTTCTAGCTGTTGCCTTCCCTTAATTCTTCGTTTCATCTATTGCTTTCAAGTTACCTAAGTCAAATTCCGAACTATCATTTTTGTCATTGTATCTTAGGATTGTTTAATTAAGAATATTTTGTGACAGAGATGATGTTCAAATCTGTTATTTAATTTCATAAATACATATTATAAAGTTAATATGTACTTTTCAAAAATCCATTTAATATGTGCTTAGAGTTTGTTATACTAACCACTTTGTTAGAATTGTGTTCATTTTAAAGTGTGAGTGACACCTAGCATTTTGTGTGTTCTATAGTTGTTGGCGTGGCAGGATATTAGAAAACTGAAAAAGGAGTATGAAAGGTGAACCTGTGATTAGAAGTAACATAAATGATTGAGAAGACGGAAATCTTTAACACCATTCATTGGTTTGTTGGGGACTTTTGTCTTTCTGATTAAGAAACGCGAATTTCTTTCCTATGCTCAACGACTTTGTACAAATAAACGCCTTCCTTGCTTTTGTATAAACTAAATTTAGTCACAACGTGAATCTACAATGCTTGTAGTTTCTACGATTTTTTTTTTGTAGATTCTGAAAGTTATAAAATTGGATCGAGCTTTAACTCTGGGCCGAAAACAAAACGAACTGGTCGGGCAGATGTGCCATTGCAGATTGGTGCCCGTAAACACGCAAGCTAAGCTAAAGGACGAAAACACAAGGAATAGTTAGTTCTTTTCTGCATTGGGATGCCTTCTATACCCCGTACCATAGTATCGAGGACAAGCAATGTGGATGAGGAACGTTGCAAACAACTTCAGGTTTGTCACATGAAAAGTACGCTTTCAGGAACTTTTAAAGCCCTCCGATAAATCGGTTTTTGTTGAGCTTTACAAGCGATGTCAGATATCGACAACCCTTTTTGGAGCTCGATACTGTACATCGACAGATTACAGAGAATGGAACGTTGGTCCGTGAGCCCCGTGAAAAACCTAACTTCACTCACCAGACAAGACCGACTTGTAAAAGGAATGGCGATGACTGACACTTGCGTTCTTAATGTGTTGTAACTCTCAGGCATTACGACATGTCATATAACTCAGGACAGACAAGAGAGTACTCTACTCATTGGATGATATGATTTCATTATTTATTAATGAAAAACTTTCTTTATTTTTATGTATTGATTTAATTATATTTAATATATTCCTGGAATAATTATTATGTAATTAAATTATGATGAGTTTATAATTGTGATATTCAACTTAAATTTATGTATTGTTCCTAAATGTTTCTAGTTGGAATTTCATCAAGACCAGATATTGTTGAAATGGTAAAACTAACACATATTATGTTTCTTTTTTTTGACGAAAGTAATTGATCTACTAAATTAAAGTATGAAGATACTTAAATTAATGTGTGAGTGATTAGTGATTATTAGAGGATAAGTCACTGAACTAACCTAATTATGAGAATCTCGAATGAAATATTACTTATGTGTTTGTGGATTTCCTCATAATGATAATTGTATAATTGATCCTTAAACTTGAGATTACTAAGGTATCTAGAGTGAGAATTACTGTGTTTTGATGCTACTTATGAATCGTCCTAGGATAATTCAGTAGGTAGTACTTGGATGCAATATGAACCATAAGAAGATATTTGAGTAAGTCAATAAAGAATTCGTTACTCTAAAGTAATTAGAGAGAATGTTCTACTATTCTTGATTAGTAGTGATTTATGGAATTCTCTGGCTAGAGTAAATTGACATTTGAAAAGACGTTTTCAAATTTCAATTATAAATCAATTACTAATTAGCAAGAACAAATATAATTGGACGAAAAAAGTAGACACTATATTCATACTTTGTCCAATTAGAACACTGAATAACGAAATGATTAAATGATACATCATAACCATGTGTGGATAGGTTAAGTCAACTACTTTGACGTTTCTGATATTTGGATGGTCATGACATGTTGCTAAATGTCAATCTTGAGCTGTGATTATAAATTGTTTAATTGGAGAATTAAAGATAAATTAAAGGAAGTTTTAATTTATCTTATACTAATTGTGAATTAGAATTATAATTTATAATCATTGTTAATATATTAGAAACCTAATGAGTCACTCATCAAAGAGCAATTTGTGAAAGAAAAATCAATTTAAATAAGTTGGACTTAATTATAAAGTTTGAAAAACTTTAAGGATTAAATATGAAATATTTGATTTGATTAAAATTAAATTAATTATAATTAGATTTTGTTTTTGACTTTAATTATAATTAAAGAATTTAATTTTAATAAAAATTAAAACATCCTAACAATTTTTCTATTAATAGGAAGAACGTTTAAAAGCAGCACTTCTGTTCTTCCTCTCAAAAGAGTCTTGAGAAATTTCTCTGTAGATACCATCAGAGGCTGGACGTTTGAACAGCTCGTGATTGACAAATCAAGAAAAGTTCCAAAGGATTTTCAACAGGAACACAAACAAGGTATGATTTCTTATGAATCTTATTTTTGTTTTATTCATGTTAATCAATTCTCCGGATTTGCTTGAAATCTGTAAAAAATTTTGTTTTTCGCTACATCTGTGATTCGATCACGGTTGAATTCCAACAGTGACATCAGAGCCTCCTTTAATTGTTTAACTTGAATTGAGGCTTGATTGTTATTGATTTTGATAAAAATTAAGGTTTTAAGAACTAATTTTTTTCCTGTTCTTGTCGATTATTATTTTGTCTGTTCTGGAATTTTATACATCGATTATTGTTCTAAACAATAAAATTTTGAATCTGGAAATTGTTTCCACGCTTGCTCTTTGTTTTTGAGTTCCAAACTTCAGGTTTCTCTTTCTGAAAAATTTGATTTTTCACCCTGTTTTGCGCTCTGAAAAATAAAACTCTTGAGAGCATGTATATGCGTATTGCCATAATGTTGTTGTAATATAACCTTTGTTTTTGAGTTTTGGCTTCTAAAAATAAAAGCATGTATAATGCATCTTTTGTTTGTACGTGTTGTTTGATCATGTTTTTGCATTTGCCTATAGTTGCGATTTTACTACTTATGCATTTTGCCTTCTAAAATTTGATTTTGCATCTGTTTTATTCTGCTGCTCCATGTGACTATTGTTTGATTGTGAAAAATATTTTCACAATTGTTCCCTTTTTCACTTCCGGTTCTTTGTGCTTTTGGTTCATGACTTGGATATGAAAAAAAGGGTTTATTGAATCGGTCACCAGCGACTTAAATCGCCCTTGGTGAGAGACAAACTAGTGGCGGTTCACCGTTAGTGATTGTGAAACTAGTGGCATCGCCACCGGTGTAGATGGGCGATCATTGCCCGTCTATGGAAGCAAGCGACGAAGGGAGGGGACGGTGGAGACCATGTGATGGCAGAGCGTGGAGGCAGTGGTTGAGAAACATGAGAGGCATCGATTGTAGAAACGTGGGAGACGGTTAGAGAACGTGTCCACATTACCAGACGGTTAGGGAAACATGGGAGCGGCGGAGAAATTTGGGAGATGTTTCTAGAGAAGATGATGGACGCATGTGAGACACGCGCCCATCGTCTCAGGGGCACATCTATGGCAGACTGACGGGCCAGTCAACGATTGCACGCCCCATTATAGTCACCCCTGTTGACTGTGGCCTTGTGTAGTGCACGCGCTAGCCAATCTTCCTCTCTTCTTTTATTTGATTTTAAATTTTTTTAACAACCTTATTTTCAATGAAATTAATTTAATGGAGATTAAATTAGTTTATCTTCCTAATAAAATTTAGACCGAATTTTTTTAAAAATTTTAAATCTCTTAATTAAATATTAAGTACATGTTAGGAACGTGATAATTGCCTTCCATTATTTAAGAATAAAACTAGAATTCTATTTATTGCTTGGCTTGTTGAGTAAACTCAAGGTCACTTTAACCCGAATATGTTTTATCTTAAATTAATGGGTCCTACTTAACTAAATTTGTATGATTTGAATGATTAAACTCATGATCATATGGATTTAGAGGTAGGGTTAGGAATAATATATATGATATATTTTGGCAAAAAGTTGTCACCTAACAGATCTAGGAGTCACATGAGATGTGAATGATAAAGTCGTTATTTACCTACTTTAAATTTAGTTGGTTTGTTGAGCAAACTGAAGATCAATTATTTTTAAATAGGATCCTAAACCACTAGGAAATTATTTGATAATTTCTCAATTTAATAGTGAGGGCTATTATTATGAACAAAATAGTGATAGTAATCAAATAATTTTAAATTTTTTATTTTATTTAATTTTGAATGTAAACTAATATTTGCTCCTTTTATGTTTTTCGGTTATCGAATCTGAAGATGAGTACCAGCCTGACATTGAGGAGCATCATAAATGCTAACAAGCTGACTGGATCTAACTTTTTGTATTGGTTTCGAAACTTGAGAATAGTTCTCAGGCAAGAAAAGAAGTTGTATGTTCTTGACACTCCTACTCCACCAGAACCTAGTTTAGATGCAATTGATGAAGTCTGAGAGAGGTATCAACATTATATTGATGACGTTGAGCAAGCCACATGTGTGATGTTGACTATCATGTCTCCTGAGCTTCAAAGGCAACATGAGAATATTGATGCACCTACTATGATTCTGTATCTTAAGGAGTTGTTTGGTGCACAAAGTAGGGTGGAGAGATAATAAATCTCCAAGGCGTTGTTTCAATGCAAGATGACATAAGGATCTTCAGTCAACCTGCATGTGTTGAAGATAGTTGGATATATTGAAAAATTAGCCCAATTAGGTTTTGTCATAGACATGAGTTAGACATTGATCTGGTGCTGTAGTCTTTAAGTTCGAGCTTTTCACAGTTCATCACGAACTTCAATATGAACCAGAAGGACATGACATGTTTGAACTATTGAACATGCTCAAGACTGCGAAATGGTGCCTTAAAAAGGATCCCAGTTCTATATTGATTGTGGGTTCTTTTAAGAGCAAGAAAAAGGGCTCTAAGAAGAATAAAAACAAGAAACATAATACTTCAACTAATGTAGTAAAGGTCAAAGGAGGTGTCAAGAAGAAGAGCAATGACAAGGGCACATGTTTTTACTATGGAGTTAACAAACACTGGAAGAGGAATTGCCCATCTTATCTTGTTAGCCTGAAAGATAAGAGGCTTAAGGAAGCTGTCTCTTCAAGTATGTTTATGATTAAGATCAATCTTTCTACTTTTGTTCCACATACTTAGGTATTAGATACTGATTATAGTTTTCATATTTGTAATAACATGCAAATGTTAACAAGGAGTAGATCTTTAAGGAAAGCAAAGTGGACCTACAAGTTGGCAATGGAGCAAGAATTGCTGCATTAGTTATAGGAACTTGTAGTTTAGCTTTGCCTTCTGGCCTTGTATTAGAACTTGATAATTGTTATTATGTTCTCGTTATTACAAGAAACATCATTTCTATTTCTTATTTGGAATTGAATGGATATGTCTTTATTATTAAGAATAAAAATTGTTCTTTTTATAAAGATGATGTTTATTATGGATCTATATTACTTACAAATGGTTTGTATGAGTTAGATCTTAAGAGCCGATTCTTAATATAAAAAGCAAGAAAAGAAAGTTAAGTAACCAAATTCATCTTATCTATGGCATTGTAGGTTAGGTCATATCAATGAAACTAAAATCACAAAGTTACATAAAGAAGGATATTTGGATCCTGATTTATATGAAACTTGTGAATCTTGTTTTTTGGGAAAGATGACCAGACTACCTTTTAGTGGAAAGGGGCAACGTACTAGTAAGTTACTAGAGTTAATACATCAGATGTATATGGGCCTCTGTCCACCAGTGCTCAAGGTGGATACTCATATTTCATTACTTTCACAGATGACCATTCTAGATATGGTTATGTGTACTTGATGAAATAAAAGTCTGAATCATTTGAAAAGTTCAAAGAATTTATATTAGAGATTGAGAAACAAACTGATAAAATATTAAAACACTTAGATTAGATCGAGGTGGTGAATACTTGGACAATGACTTTCTTGTTTACTTAAAAGAGAATGAGATTCTTTCACAATGGACTCTTCCTATAACTCCACAGCATAATGGAGTTCTTGAGAAGAGAAATCGTACCCTATTAGTTATGGTACGTTCCATAATGAGTCATACAGTCCTTCCTATCTACTTTTGGGGATAAGCAATTGAAACAACAATATATCTTCTAAATAGAGTTCCATCCAAATCGATTGATATGGACTGGTAGAAGACTTGGATTGTCACACTTAAAGATTTAGGGATGTGATGCTTATGTGAAGCATGCTATATCTAATAAGCTTCAAGCTAAATCAGATAAATGCAGATTTTTGGGATATCCAAAAGAGAGTTTCGAATATCAATTTTACCATCCTGTTGAGTAAAAGATGTTTGTCTCAAGACATGCTACATTCTTAGAAAAAGAATCTATTCTTAAAGAAAGTAGTGGGAGTGAGGTAGAACTTAGAGAAGTTCAAGAGCCATAAATTCACATCAAAATAAAATAAGAACCTCAAGTTTAATACATATGATGTACAACCAAGAGTTGAAGAGACACATAGTTCGCGACGTACTGGTAGGATATGTTGTCCCCCCACTATATTAGATCTACTTATTGAGCAAGGGAAGGATAATTTATTGCTCATACATGATGAGCCTACTACTTTTAAAGAAGCAATGTCTAACATTAAGTCTTTAAAATGGCAAGAAGCCATGAGATTTGAAATGGAATCTATGTATACTAACCGAGTATGGACTTTAGTGAATGCGTCTGATGGTGTTGTACCTATTGGATACAAGTGAGTTTTTAAGAGAAAAACTGACATAGATGGTAATGTACATCGTACAAAGCTAGGTTAGCGGCCAAAGAAAACAAGGAGTTGATTTTGATGAAACCTTTTCACCAATAGCTATGCTAAAATCCATCAGGATCTTGTTAGCTATAACAACATATCATGATTATAAAGTCTGACAGATAGATGTCAAAACAACATTTCTCAATGAGAATTTGCAGGAGGATGTGTATATGATACAACTTGAAGGTTTTGAATCCAAGAGATGTCCTAATCAAGTATGCAAGTTGCAAAGGTTTATTTATGGACTTAAGCAAGTGTCACAGAGTTGAAACATCCATTTTGATGAGACAATCAAATAGTTTGATTTTATAAAAAATGTGGACGAACCATGTGTCTATAAGAAGGTCAGTGGGAGTGCAGTGGTTTTCTTTTTTTTTGATAAAATGTAAAAATGTATTGATCAAAACTTGTTTTGTACAATGTTTATGGGGCATACCCCAGCATACAAAAATCAAAGATTTTCCTGTTTACAAAAGCTACAAGAAAATATAACATCATTACATAAAAAAGCAACCTTGTTTTAACAGTAATACACGGTCATTTTTCCAAAATAACCATATGTGGTTATTTTGGCACAATGACCGAAGCTGGTCATTGGAGTATTCCATCTAACCTATTTTCAGATATTGAACTAAACAAAGCCAAAACCGGTGGGTATTATGCTAAAAGACAATGTAATCAGACATCATTACAAGCCATGGTAAGAGATCCAATCTGGTAGTGACATGAGTCATACATAGGGCAGTGAATCTATAACAACATCACCCATTTAGCAACATCCAAAATTAAGGCAAATTAAGGCTAGCCCATAAGATGGCCCCATCATCAAGTAGATTTGCAAGCATTCATTGTAGCCGAAGTAAGTAGGGGTAGCCAAAATGTCTATCTCCTCTGTGACTGCATCAAAAAGGTCAAGCAATGTACAGTCATCAAGTCCCTCGCAAATTTTCGTATCTTGATGAACAGTAACTCCGGTGAAGAAATGCCGGTGAGTAACTCCACTGGTTGACGATAAACAGCATCGCCGGATAAAATATGCGGACTCTAGTTATTAGCACCAGTTGTTAACCTGCAAAAACAAAAGAATGGTTAGGAAAACACTAGCTGCCATTCGCCACTAAGGCAGCGTCACCAATGCTCCAGGCGAATTAGTGGCATCGGAAGTTGACTTCATCCATGGGCAGGGACCAACCACCTGTCCTAGCTGTGAACTATACCTTCCTACTGTCATTTTAAATAACAAATGTGCTCCTATCCAACACCCCTCCAGTCCCATTTGACTTCTCTTCTGTGATCAAAAGCACCATTCCCGTAAATCTGATACAAAAAAGGTCCACCGTGATCCAATTTGAGGGGAGAAAAGAACATGAAATCCCCCAAGGTACCATTATCATCTCCCTCCTACTAGTCCATTTGCCCACCTGTGTAGTAAACACTAGCCAACACATACAGAAAAGAAAAAGAGCCTATCACCATGCCTGAAATCATTCTTTTGACTCCTATCCGTAGCTTCACCATCACAACTCTCCATACTGCTTGCAATCCTTGGAGCAATCAAAATGTTATCAAGTTTGCTGGGTACAACTGATAAAGAAATTTGTAGACTACCACTTTGATTTTAGCAACTACATCATGTATTGTAAATGAAACTGAATCCAGAACTTTGGCATTGCAGATTTTCCAGATGATGTAGAAAGTACTCAAGAAAGCTATTCTTGCCGCCTTACACCTTAATCTTGCTCCATTTAGACTTTTCTTAATCCATTTTACTGCGCTAGACAGGGTGGTCATGAGTCGATTCATTCCTAGCCACTCCCGGATGACTTTCCAAATTCCTCCTGTTAAGGGCATTGAAAATAGAGATGGTTAATTGTCTCTAAGTGGGAGTTACAAAGGTTGCATGTTCTGTCAATGTCAAGGAAGGATAAATTATCCTTTGTGGGAAGCCGATTCCGCAGACCAAGCCACGCAATAAATGAAAACTTCGGTGGGATATAGCCCTTCCAAATAAAAGTCATCCATGTCTGTTTTGGACGATGGATCCTTAATAGTTCATATACCTTGTGCGCCGAAAAGACTCCATTTATACAAAGCGTTTGGATTTTTGTCTCCACCTCTCTACGACCACCCAATTTGGCAACCATTAAATCCCAAATTTGCCTAATTTTTTTCATCAATGCCGAATCTCTATTATGTGGTATCCAATCCCAAATAGTGGAACCTTTGAGGTAGACCTCATGAATCCATCGAATCCAAAGGCAGTCCACCTTAGCATGAATGTTCCACAATACTTTTGATAACAAAGCCGAATTCCAAAGTTTGCAATTTTTCAACCCTAAGCCTCCCTCTTCTTTTGGAATACTGATATTATCCTAAGCTACACGAAAATGTTTTCCACCCCAAAGAAACAAACGGAAAATGCAAGTGATTCTGTCTATTATTGTAATGGGTATAGGAAAGGCTTGAAGCCAAAAAGACAGCATTCCTTGTATGACAGAGTTTACCAGTTCTACCCGCCCAGCATATGATAAGGATTTCCCATTCCAGTGATTGATATATGTTTCCACTGAATCTAGTAGCATAGAAAACTGTGCTTCTAATACCTTTAAAGGTGCAAGAGGGATACCAAGGTATCTCACTGGGAACTCTCCATGGGGGAATGATATTAACTGCAAAATAGCTTCTTTTTCCATGCTATGAACACCCGCCAGAAATACATTAGATTTGGCTGGATGAATCCTCAAACCAGTAACTGCAGTTAATTCCAGTAAAGCATCCAACAGTATTTGTATAGAGCTCCTATCTCCTCTAGAGAATAACATGAGGTCATCGGTGAATGCAAAATGTGTGATACGCAAGGATTTGCATTTTGGATGAAAATGAAATGAAGAATCTGCAGTTCTTACAGCCAGTAGCCGGGAAAGATACTCTAGGCACAGTAGAAACAAGATTGGAGACATAGGATCTCCTTACCTTAGCCTATGTTTCCCAATGAACATACCATGAAGTAAAGCATTTATGGAGATTGAATAGGATGTTGTCTTTACACATGCCATAACCCACCGAATGAACACTATAGGAAAGTTCAGCTCATTCATCATAGCTTCTAAGAATTCCCAAGAAACTGTATCATATACTTTTGTAATGTCAATTTTTAACATTCATCGAGGAGAAATACGTTTCCAAGTGTAACCCCTAACCAGTTCCTGTGCTAAAAAAATGTTATCTAGCATGCTTTGTTCAGGTATAAAGGCAACTTGGGCAGGGTCAATAATTTTTTTCACTACCAGGGACATTCTATCTGCAAGTATTTTGGTCACCACCTTATACACCAGGTTCAAACAAGCTATAGGCCGAAAATCTGAAGCATGCAGATCAGAGTGCTTCTTCGGAATAAGGGCAAGGACTGTATGATTCAGCTGTTTAAGAAGCTGACCTTCCTAAAAAAATTCAGTTACTACAGAAATTAAGTTAGGGCCAACAATATTCCAATTGTTCTTGAAGAAGGCTGAAGTATAGCCATCTGGCCCTGGGGCCTTGTCATCACCAATAGCAAACATAGTCCGTTTAATCTCTTCCTCCCTAACAGGAGCAATCAACAAATTTTGCATGCTTTCATCAATCAAAGGCCCCTGCTGAATTATGGAACTATCAATATCCCTGACAGGAGTGGAGGTACCGAGAAGGTCTTGGAAGTGGGATACTATGCATTCGGCAACCTCATTTAACGATTCAGTCCTACACCCATCAGATTTAATGAGATGAGAGATCTCATTCTGTTTGTTCCTCTTCCTTACTACTGAGTGAAAATATTTAGTACTTTTATCGACGTTGACTAAGTGTCGGCATTTAGCTTTTTGCTGGAAGAATCTGCGTTCTGCATCCATTAAAAATTCTGCCTGCTTCCTTTTAGTAATCACTACATGTTACAGCTCTATATTATTCAGACTTTGCAAAGAGGCTCGATAAGCCGCTTGAAAATCATCTGAAGCAATCTTAACTTTATGAGAGATATGTCCATATGATTCGACATTCAGTTATTTAAAGGAATCTTCAACAACTTCATTTTTCGACATAAAACAAACTGAGCTGTACTATAGACATCTTGTTCCCAACTCCTGGAAAGCATAGCTTGAAACAGTGGGTACTGGAGCCACATATTAAAGAATTTGAAAGGTTTTTGACCATGTACTGTTTTATGCATCAAGTCTACTATAATCGGGCAGTGATCCGAGTCTACCATCATAGGCATAAACTAGGCTGAACATTCATAACCAAGGGTACTCCATGTCATGTTTAGTAAAACATGATCCAGTTTGGCCCAAAGTGAGTTTCTACGCCAAGTATAAAATTCACCCCTTGCTGGTGCATCTTCCAACCTATGGGTTAAGCAAAAATCCAAAAGATCTTTTAAGAGGTAGGCAGAAGGTGGTTGGCAGCCTATTCTTTCATTAGCCATACAAACACAGTTAAAGTCTCCCGTGATGAGCCAAGGTAGCAGCTTTGTCGGCTTGAGACTATGTAATTGTTGCCATAATTCACGTCTCTTAGCGACACTATAAAGCCCATAAACATAAGAGAGCATGAAGGTACGTTGAGTGGTATAACACTAGATTTGGCAGTGAAGAAATTGTTCTCCTTTATCATGAACTTGGCAGTGGAAGAAGTTTGGATCCCAGATTACACACATCCATCCCCCTTCAATATTATCAAAATTATGAGTATACTCCCAGCCTATAAATCAATTCTTCATCATCAAAATGAGGTTAGCTATTGAGAGCTTAGTTTCTAAAAGACATACGAGTTTACAGCCATGTTGTCTAATAAGTTGGACTACATGGTTTTGTTTCGAGGTCTTATTGAGACCTCGAATGCTCCAACTGAGCATCTTTATTGATTTCTGGTGGAAGGCTTCCTACCTCCTTTAGTCTATCTCAACTCCACAACTTGTTTACTGAATGAACTGGTTGCCCTCCCATCACCTCTTTTAGAAGACAAAAGCCCTCCATCACCTCTATTTATCATATCGAAACTAGAGATTCTCCCTGTATTGTTCCACTTCGGAAGAGTCCCTTCTTTGGAGCTTCTAGAGGCAATTACTACTGCCTTGCCTTTAGAGATTTTGAAATGCTGAACTTGCTGCCATTCCGAATCCCTTGGTTGCATACCCTCCCTGCGGTTCAAGGTTACCTGTTGATCCATAGAAGCATTTGTAGGTTCTTCTGTAGCAATTTGTTCCACATTGGCATCCTCCATTGCTAAGTCCAGGTGCTGAGCTGTTTTATTTCTACTACCCTTATCCCCTTTCTGAAGTTCAGCTGCCCCAACCAAAACTTGAGGGCTCTGAATAAGGTCATCTTCACCCTCTATTATGACACCAGTATCTAGATTAGTCCCCACCTTACTGCCCCCTTTAGAAGGAACCTTTTGTTGCTTTGTTGTGTTACTTCTAGAGGCTTTACTACCCTTGCACCTCGGCAAGTTTTTTGGAAGCCCATCTACGGCTGAATTCCCCTGAGAATTTTTCCCCACAACTCTATTAGTATCTCCTTGGTCCAAAGAAGTACCCCTTTTCTGCGAACCTGCACTTTGTTTCTTCTGCACCTGCATATGCTTACCCACTTGTGTTGCCACTGAGGTTACCCCTAGATCCGTGGAAGCAGGAACTGCATTACTTATGAGTCCCTCGTAACTTGCCTTAGATTTATCCACACCACCCTCAATTCTGCTCTCCTTCTTGCTCAGGTTCCTATTGTGACCAGCTACTTTACACTCAAAAGGGTTATGCCCAAACTGCTTACAAGCAAAGCAGTAGCTAGGGTAGGTTTCAAATATTACCAATTGGGTATAGCGAGAGCCTCCAGGCATCGTAACTGAAAATTAGGTCGTAGGGGGCTTAGAGACATTAATTTCCACTAGCATTCTTGCAAACCCAAGCTGAGTTCCAGCTTTAGTGATGCCATCTGTATAGATCGAGTTGCCAACTCTAGAAGATAATTTAGATAATCCTCTTTCAGTCCATAATTCCAAGGGAACATTTGGGAACTGAACCTATATAGGGACCCCCATGAATTCTTCATGATTGAAAGCAAAAGCACGAGGGAGCTCTTTGAGCAGTAAATTTTTACCAAACATCATGTAAGGCCCTCCTGCTAGGACTTCATTGCAGTCATCTTCCGAGTCAAATTGCAAGATAACCCAGCCTTGATTATGAAGTAAAATCTTGCACTGTACTCCTCATTTAGTAACTAATCCTTCCAAAGCTTTCATACCAAGAAATTTGCCTGCTAAACAACCAACCAAACAGAATCCCCATTTATCTTCAATGCAAGTAGTGTCTTCCTCCTCCATCACTACTTCCTCCTCAACTTTAAACTGACGCAACTGCATCCCTTTTGTCAGGTCTCGGTTGTTGCTAAAGAGGCTAACAAAAGAAGGGTTTTGAGGGGTAGCTGAAGTCAAAACTCCCTTAATCTGATTGCCCTTAGTCCCAGTAGAGTGAGGACCTGCTAGAACAGAACGAGTAGCCTTAGGTTGCTGAGCACTCTCATCAGAAGAATCTTAACTGGACGAAGTACTACCATGCTCCTCTAAATCACCTTTAGACTCGGAATGTTCACCTTGCGGATTACCCCTAAGTAATCAGATGTGCCATCCCCATTTGGAGGCTTCTGAGTAATTTTCCCTAGGCGGGAATTTGTGCCAGATGCCCCTTTACTCTGGCGTTTATCGCTCCTGGAGTCTTCTTCTGAGGAGTAGTCTGGAGCTTCTTCTCTCTGAAGTCCCAGAACACACTCTTTTGTAATATCACGACCTTTGAGGGGAGTTTTCCTGCTTTTGCCCATGCCTCAGGGCCAGAGCACATAAGCTAGAATTTACCCAGACTCCACTACTGCCAGACCAAGCGACTTGAACATACGCCGTAACAATTCACCTGTAGAAAAATACAGCCTACTTGGCAACCAGCAACCACAATCTCTTTACCCACCTGTAACTCAATCGGCAATAAACTGCCGACAACCCTAGACCTTTCCGAAAATATAGACCCAAGCACGACGTTGACCAGAGCCCCAAACAAGAAGCACCGTAATAGCCAAAAATTAGGCAATAAGTCACAATCTCCCCACCACTTCAACACTGTCGTCGAAGAAGATAATGTACCTGCACAGAAAAGAAAACACAACCAAAGAGGCAACTAGAAACCACAATTTAACCCTACTCAATCTTTGGCTAGTTGTTGTTTCCATCCGGATCTGTTGCTACCTTGTAAGAACGCACAACCTAGAGAATAATCAAAACCTAATCACCCAACTGGGTTTTGTTCAGCTGGCGAAATCACAATAGTAATACAGGAACAACCAAACCGTAATATCGTGTGCAACCTATAGGGAGTCCCTCTCTTGAGTCGCCAGCCCTAATACGTTCAAAAGAACCAGATCCACTTAGCCTTGAGCTGAAACCCACCGGATGTACACAAATATTGGAGTGTCGACCGTCACCACAAGCTAGGGTAACAGTGCGTATAACGACGCACCGCCAACCCAGTTTCAGAACCTCTAGCGAGAAACCGCAATAATATACTCCAGGAATTGAATAAATAAGACCACGAAAGGCAATGAAATCACCAGCGTATAGGAAGAAAAGATCTGAAAGTATTCGAGGAGTAGGGACACAGTGCTATATGTGGATGATATATTGCTAATTAGAAATGACATTCCTATGCTTCTTTCTGTAAAGATTTGGTTATCCATGAATTTCTCCATGAAGGATATGAGAGAAGTAGCCTATATTCTAGGAATAAAGATCTACAGAGATAGATCAAAGAGGTTGCTTGGATTGTCCCAATCCACATACATAGATAAAGTGCTAAAGAGGTTTATTATAGAGAATTCCAAAAGGAGATTCTTACCCATGTCGCATGAGATTTATCTCTCACAGAGTATGTGTCCAAAGACACAAGAGGAGAGAGATAAAATTGATTATATTCCATATGCTTCGGTAATTAGATCAATCATGTTTGCGATGCTATGTACTATCTAGATATCTCTTATGCTTTGAGCATAACGAGCAAGTTTTATGCCAATCCAGGTGAGGGTCACTGGACAGTTGTTAAAAACATCTTAAAGTACTTGAGAAGAACTAAAGATATTTCTTGGTATATGGAGGAGTTGAACTAAGGGTTTAAAGATATTTAGATGCCAGTTCCAGTCGAATCTTGATGATAGTAGATCATAGTCAGGGTACATCTTCACTTTAAATGGTGGTGCGGTAAGTTGAGGGAGTTCCAAATAGCCAACCATTGTAGATTTAATAACCGAAGTAGAGTACATTTCAGTGTCAGAGGCGGCAAAAGAAGCGGTTTGGATCAAGAAGTTCATCATTGACCTTGGAGTGGTTCCTAGCATTATTATAGTATTGTACTGTGACAACAACGATGCTATTGCGCAAGCAAAGGAACCAATATCTCATCAACATTCCAAACATGTACTCAAAAAGTTTCACTTAATTAGGGAGATAGTAAAGCGAAAAGACATAGTATTGGAGCGAGTTCTCACTAAAAAGAATCTTGCAAATCCTCTCACTAAGCCACCCTCTCAAAAGAGGCATGATCAATATATGGATAGATATGGTATTAGATATATAGGCAATTGACTTTAGTGCAAGTAGGAGATTATTAGTTTATGCCCTTGCATTCAATCATTTGTTTGCAATTTGATGTATGACATTATTATTTATTAATGAAAATGTTTTCTTTATCTTTGTGTATTAATTTAATTACATTTGATGTTTTATTAATTTAATTACATTTGATGTTTTAAAACTAAAGGTAAAATCCCTCGAATAATTATTGTGTAATTGAAATTATGATGAGATCATAATTGTGAGATTCAATTTACATTTACATATTATTCCTAAATGTTCCTAGTTACAATTTCATCAACATAGGATATTGTTGAAATGGTAATAATAGAACACATTATGTTTCTTTCTTTTGAAGAAAGTAATTGATCTCATAAATTAAAGTATGAAAATACTTAAATTAATGCGCGGGTAATTATTAGAGAATAAGTCATTGAATTGATTCGACTATGAGAATCGCGAATGAAATATTACTTATATGTTTGTGGATTTTCTCATAATGATAATTGTATAATTGATCTTCAAACTTGAGATTACCAAGGTATCTTGTGTGAGAATTGTTAAGTCAAAGAGACGTTACGATGATTAATTTTGATGACAATCAAATAATAATAATGTTAGAAACAAATGAATTTTTTTAACAAGTGTGTTAAGTGTGCAGACAAAGTACAGAATACAGACACAGAAGGAAACACAGATGCAAAGTCAATGTAGATGTAGACGCAAACATAGACGCTAAGTCAGTATAGACGCAAAGTCAAAATACAGACGCAGATGTAGATGCGAAGTCAACACAGACGCAAATGCAAAGTCAAAGTACAGAATGCAGACGCGAAGTTAAAACATAGACACAGATGTGAAGTCAACACAGACGCAGACGCGAAGTCAACATAGACGTAAAGTCAAACATAGATGTAGATACAGACGCAAGCACAACATAGAGACAGACGTAGACGCAGACGCAAATATAATATAAACACAGACGCAGACGCGAAGGCAACACAGACGCAGACGCAAAGACATAGACGATACATAAAGATACAGTAACACTTCAGACAGTTATTTAGTTAGAGTTAGTTACGGAACTCAACTAAAAGGCGGTTATCAAGATTCAAGAAGCAGTTATCAAGAATCAAGAAGTAGTTAGAGACGAAGGCTATAAATACTAGTCGTAGTCGAAGATGTTACATTCTTAGAAAAAGTGAGACAATCTTAGCAATCTTAGAAAAAGATAGATAAAAGAGAAATTCTGTAGTGCGATACGAAGATAGCTAATCTCTGTAACAAAAGCTCACAATCTTTTTCTAGTGAGAGAAAGAAAAGGCTGATAGCCTGGAGAGGCTAAG
>JAOTAY010000009.1:19445287-19456117 GCA_025629805.1 Erythroxylum baracoense | reverse complement strand
GAACAGATACATGAAGCAGTGAGAAACATAGATGAGGCATGTAATGCAGAACAATCAAGAGGAATCTATGTTTCACAAGTAATGCAGAAAAATCAAGAGGAATCTATGTTTCACATCACATTTCAAAAGCATTAGGAAGCAATTGTGGACGCTTTACTACAGATGCAACCTCTCAGATAGTTGGAAGAGCGACAAAAGGACAGTACATAACTATCGAAGTATAAGGTATTTCTGTCAACTCAGAGACTTTTGTACACCTAATCATGCACCTTATACCTTTGAGTTCTATATCTTCAATTAAAGATGTCCTTCACCTTCTTGGAAAAAATATTCTAAAACTACCTAGACCTAATGACCTTAATCTCCCTGAAGGAAAGCAATTCTTCAAATCTCCTGTTCTAAAAAAAATAGAATTAGATGTCTTACCCTCAGAAACATCTGTTGCTACAAACTTCTATCCATCGTGTCCAACTCAACAAGTCAAAACTATTGGAATGGAAGAAGTAATACATTCTGAGCAGTGGAGTCAGGAAGCCTTAGTGACGGAGATTAAAGAAATTCATACTAAGGTTGATGATCTACAAGACTCAGTTGGTGAACTACATGAGGAAGTAGCTTGTTTACGAGTTACAATAGAAGCAGACCTCAAGTTGATCAGAACGGATATGCAACGCATGTTTTCTGAAATAATAAAGTATCTAAGGTAACCTTTTTGATTAATAACAAATAGGGGAGAAAATAAAAAAAAGGGGGAGATAAAATTAAAGAAGAAGAGAAGAGAAGAAAAACAGAAGAAAGAAGAAAGAAGAAGATAGCATGCATATACGTATCTTTGGTTATTATCTTCTTATTCTTTGCTTATTTTCGTCTTATTCATTTGTTGTTTTCTTATTCATCAATTGAATAAAAATTCATTCACTTTGATTATGATTATTTGTTATCATCAAAAGGGGGAGATTGTTAAGTCAAAAAGACTTTAAGATGATTAATTTTGATGACAATCAAATAATAATAATGTTATAAACAAATAAATGTTTTTGACAAGTTTGTTAAGTGTGCAAACAAAGTACAGACATAGACGCAGAAGGAAACACAGACCCAAAGTCAGTACAGACACAGAAAGTCAATATAAACGCAAAGACCATACAGACGCGAAGTCGAAATACAGACACAAAAGGAAACACAGACGCAAAGTCAATATAGATGCATAGTCGAGATATAGACACAAACACAACATAGACACAGATGCAGACGCAAATAAAATATAAACGTAGACGTAGACGTGAAGGCAACACAGACGCAGACAAAAAGACATAGACGGTATCTTGAAGAGACATTAGCACATCAGACAGCTATTTAGTTAGAGTCAGTTACAAAACTCAACTAAATGACGGGATTCAAGAAGCGGTTATCAAAATTCAAGAAGTGGTTATCAAAGAACAAGAAGCGGTTATCAAAGAAGAAGAAGCAATTAGAGACAAAGACTATAAATACTAGTCGTAGTCGAAGATGTTACATTGTTAGAAAAAGTGAGACAATCTTAGTAATCTTAGAAAAAGTTAGATAAAAGAGAAATTCTGTAGTGCGATACGAAGAGAGCTAATCTCTGTAACAAAAGCTCACAATCTTTTTCTAGTGAGAAAAAGAAAAGGTTGATAGCCTAGAGAGGCTAAGATAGCTGAAAGAATACTTTGTAAGAGACCTAAAGAAGCTCTGGAAGGGAAGAAAGAAACTTGTAATCGTTTGGAGTATAGTGAAACACTCAGACGAACTCTGAGGACTGGATGTAGCCCACGGTTTGAGGTGAACCAGTATAAAAATGGCAGTGTCTATTCTTTACTCTTTGCTTCAGTTTATTTTGTTGTTAAACAATCATAAAGAAGTTATTTGCGATTTAACTAAGTAATAATTGTCATATAAAGTTTGTGATTTCTTTTTAACAAGAAAGAGAAGCTCTTAGCAAGATTTGATATTTACAAAAAGGATACACCATTCAACCCCTCCTTGTGTATCAAGTTTCTTATATGTAAAGTCTATACTAACGTGTGATTTACTTCAAGAATTACTGTATTTTGATGCTATCTATGAATCGTCCTAGGATAATTCAGTCGGTGGTACTTAAATGCGAGATAGTTGAGTATGTCAATAAAGGATTTGCCATTCTAAAGAATTTAGAGATAATGTTCTACTATTCTTGATTAGTAGTTATTTATGAAATTCTTTAACTAGAGTGAATTGACATTTGAAAACACGTTTTCAAATTTCAATTATAAATCAATTACTAATTAGCAAGAACAGCACATGATTGGATGAAAATAGTAGATATTGTATCCATACTCTGTCCATTTGGATCATTAGATGATGAAAGTATTAAATTATACATCATAACCATGCATGGATAGGTTAAGTCAACCACTTTAACATTCCTAATATTTGAGTGGTCATGACATATTGGTAGACGTCAATATTGATTTATGATTATAAATTGTTTAATTAGGAAATTAAAGATAAACTCAAGGGAGTTTTAATTTATTTGGTTCTAATTTTGAAATTATAATTTATAATCATTGCCAATATATTATGAACTTAATGAGTCACACATTAAAGAGCAATTTATCAAAGAAAAATCAATTTAATTAAATTGAACTTAATTATAAAGTTTGAGAAATTTTAAGGATGAAATATGAGATATTTGATTTTATTAAAATTAAATTAAATTAATTATTATAATTAAAGAATTTAATTTTAATAAAAAATTAAAAAATCATAGTGATTTTTCTATTAATAGGAAGAATGTTTAGAAGCTAGCACTTTTGTTTTTCCTCTCAAAAGAGTCTTGAGAAATTGTTTTGTGAATACTATTAGAGGTTGGACGTTTGAATAGTTCGTGGTTAAAAAATTGAGAAAAGTTTTAAAAGATTTTTAGCAAGAATACAAACAATGGACGATTTCTTATGATTCATATTTTTGTTTTATTCAAATTAATTCATTGTCGAGATCCGCTTTAAATTTGTAAAAAAATTTATTTTCTATTGAGCCGATGATTCGTTCACTGTTAAATTTCAACGCTTTTGAGCGGATAAGTAAGAGGAAGATGAACAACCAAAATTTATAACACGACAGTATGACAAGTCGTACAACCGAAGCAATCTAACTGACAGTTTTTTTTTTTTTCTAAATAAACGAATGCAGCAACCACAGATATATTTTGCAACTTGTTTCGGAAGATTTAGTCCAAACCTCATTGTTACCTGAAGTAATTTATAAAGGAATGGAAAATGCTTTTTGACCAACTATTTATGACTCTTTATTATGAATCTTACCATAAATAATATAATATTTTAATAATAAAAATAAAATTATAGTGATAATCAGAAGATAAATTCAATAAAATTTAAGAAAATATAAGTTCATGCTTTTCTTTATTTTTAAAAATAAGATGACCTAATCACCTAACAATTGTTATCAAAACTAAATATTATATAATTCATTGTTTTTAATAAATTGGAATGAACTTAAACCGCTAATCGAAACTATCCTAATCAGGGGCATGTCTAAAACAATCATAAGCTGTCAAGCACCTTAAACTAACTAAAATCTCCTGAGCTAATTAACGTTAGGACTGGTCATCATTTTCGTGTGATGTGAAGGTAGTTGTCCGAATATTCTGTGCTTGACTTGATTCTTCCACCATTCTCGCTCAGGGTAAAGTCCTTAAAATATCGCACAATATACTACACCCATCAGCCTATCGTCAACCAAGGAGTCTCTTCTCTGTTCCGATCATCTCAATGGACGCCATTGTCGCTAGGAACAGCAAGAACAAGATCCTGACGGATTCCTTTTACGATGATAGCTCGCGAAAGAAGAAGAATAGAGGCAGTATTACGCGAATCGTGAGGGCTGCATTGTATCTGATTCGTGTGAAGTCCAAGTCAAAATCTGTCCAAGTGGATGCGGCCTCGAGGTTGAAGAATTTTGTGGGATCTATGCGTCCTCTTCACATTCAGACTAATCAATCTCCGCATCGGTACATCGAAGGCAGGTTGGTCAGGCACATCGTGCCGGAGGTGGACAACCACCGAGGTGCGGAACAGTGCGATGTGATTACTCCGTTCATGTCACCCGCACATCCAAGCGAGGCTTCATCTAGCTCTAGCCGATACGGGTCGGCGTTGAATCTTCAAGAACTTGATACCTGCGGTGACACTGACAACGAAGAATACAATGATAATTGGCTCGCAGAGAACGATGAAATGATTGACGAGAAAGCGGAGGAATTCATTACCCGTTTCTACGAACAGATGAGGCTTCAAGATCAGGCATACACAAGTCGACGCAAGCGTCGAGTTTAGTTAGAGCTAAATCATTGATGCAGCTCCCAAGTTCCGAGGTCGTATTACATGTCCTCATTATATTGGACAAATATTAATGGTATTTTTTTGACTTTCTAATAACTTATCAGTGAAGTTTACCTGATTCGATTAGTAATAGAAGTGACTCAATAAATGATCTAAATTGATGGGTTGAAGTTCAGAGAAAAAATAAATCTTGATTAGTATAGACCGGACCTATATCAGACTTGTCCAATACAAAAGTTATATATAAAGATTAAGGACTTATATAGTTGCTCATATCATTCGTAAGCACACAAATTCTCTGATCCGTTAAGAGTACTTACGTATTGAAAAATGTAAAAAGACGTTAACCACGTATTGTTGAACGTTTTCCATAAAAGTCCTGAGAAATCAGAGCTTGTTTTGGCCATGAAAATTATTTCAAAGGTCAAGATGAAATCGAAATTAAGTATTCGACGTTTCTTTCATTTTTTACCTTTTTTCATGAAGAATTCGAAATATGTAATAGGTTCTATACTACGGGTTTCATTACATGCATATAATGATATGCGTTCCTCGGATCGTACTCTTGGGTTTTCATGTTTGTGATGTTCGTTAAACACTCGCGCATTGATAGCAGTTGCGCGGTGGAGAATAAGGATTGTGAAAGTTCTGACATGGCATCGTTAACTAGAAATTGCGTTCCAAACCATGAAATAGGCATTATTGGTGTGAAGTAGTTATTTTGTCTTTGTTATTCTAGACCGTCGACTCCGATCAATGTATTGAAGAAGAACAAAGAGTTTTCTTCACTAACTAAAGCTCGTATAGGTTTTTGTCCTGTCTTCTGCAATGCTCAAATGTTTCCTCTTCTTCTTTTATCTGTATTCATTTTTTGTCAAAGATATTTGTAAGGATTTTGCTAGATTTCTTAGTGAAATTATAACAAAAAATTATTTTAAATCTTAATAGTTACATTAATGTTATATGTTATATCTTAATATTATTTATTAGTGTTTAAAAATCTTAATATCTGACCATCCTCTTCGTTTTCTTCTGAAAATGATATCTCGGCACTTGCTCTTTTAATTTTGAGTTGATGCATACATAAAATTTGGAATGGGCATAAAGGCTCTTTTAGGTACCAGTAGATTAACCCCAGAGATTTATTGGAGAAGGTGGCGTCTTGGATTTGGGTATCGATTATTCAATATCAATTTCTTTGTCATAGTGTTGGGGGATGAGTTATGGACTTGGCTAATAATAACGCTAATATAATCCAAAATTATAAACGAGAAGGAAATAAAATAAAGGATAAAAAAACACTAAGATTTTATGTGAAAAACCCTTAGAATGTAGAGGGTAAAAAATCACGGTGTCGATCGGCAAGAAATCCACTATGTAATCAACCTGTTACATAGACATCGACAGTAATTGGACACGAACTTATTTTCAGAAACTACCACTCTTTACCTGGAGACCCGATATATTAATTCTCTGTGATTAATATACCTCACACCCTGAAACACTCTTCCTAATTAAAATATATACTTGCCCCGTGCTCTCTCTGTGGAGTACAATATCATTATGATTTTTCTTCACTCTCTCACGCACTTTCTTGCTCACTCTCACTCCCTCGTTGCTTCTCTTCCATTCTGTGTCACACTTGCCAAATGGAAAGGGCTTTATTTATAGAGCTCAACCTCTCACTCCCTGCCAAATATTTATGCGGTGCATTAAATGAGGAGGGAGACATGCGGTGCATTAAATAAAGAGAAGATTTGTTCGATGCATGAGAAGAAATTTGTTCCTTATACCACCAGGAGGAGATTCTCCACCCGACTCCTCACTTGGAGTCCATCCCAGCTTGCTTCTTACAGAGCTCCAGCTTTTCTCTGGGAATGACCTTCATAAGCATATCTACAGTGTTTTTGTTCGTGTGAATCTTTCTCAGCTACATTTGTTGATCCTCTATCACCGATTTCAATCAGTGATATCTCACGTCAATGTGTTTCATCTTTGCATGGTACATTGAGTTCTTACTCAAGTCTATTGCACTCTGACTGTCGCAATATACCATGTACTCGTCCTGCTTGAAGCCTAACTCTCGAAGAAATCTCTTCATCCACAACATTTCCTTCCCTATTTCATTTGTTGCGATGTACTCTACTTCAGTGGTGGATAAGGCAACACACTTCTGTAACTTAGACTGTCACGAGACAGTTTGTTACGAGTCCCATATCGGGGAGGCGTGGCCTTATAAGACCTTGGGCTCTCCCTCCCTTCAAGCTAGCTTTTGGGGTGTGGTTCTCCCAAGGTGACTTATACTCGTAACACTGGTGCTTTCATTGAGAGCTGGCCATCGGAAAGGGCTAACCACGGAAGGGGGCTGACCGTGAACTGAAATGAGTGAAGCGTCGCTGAGTGAAGCACCGTGGAATGAGAGCCGTCGAGACGTCGGCTTCCAAAGGGGGAAACAATGTTACGAGTCCCATATTGAGGAGGCGTGGTTCTAGAACAAGCCTTATAAGACCTTGGGCTCTCCCTCCCTTCAAGCTAACTTTTAGGGTGTGGTTCTCTCAAGGTGACTTATACTCGTAACACAGTTCCCCCTGCAAAAGTGAATCAATACCCCGAAGTATATTTCCTACTATCAAGGTCTCCTACCATATCTACATTAGCAAATCCTTCAAGAACTAACTTCGCATTGTCGAAACACAGGCAAAACTTTGAAGTGCCTCTCAAGAATTTGAAGATCCACTTCACCGCTTCCCAGTGAATCTTGCCTGGATTCGAAAGATACCTGTTCACAACACCAACTGCATGAGCAATATCCAGTCGAGTACATACCATGACATACATAAGTGAGTCGACTGTAGAGGAATAAGGGATATTTGGATGGCCTCCTTTTCTTCTTTTGTGGTTGGACAAGATTGTCTGCTCAGCTTGAAGTGGTTAGCAAAATGAGTTCCCACCAACTTTGCGTAATTCATATTGAACCTCTCAAGTATCCATTCAACATGCTTTTCTTCCAACAACCATAGCTTTCCTACTTCCTTGTCATGGAAAATCTCCATGCCTAGAATTTGCTTTGCAGGACCCAAGTCCTTTATATCAAAGAACTTTGACAGCTCCTCTTTCAATCTGCGAATCGTTAGCTTATCTTGTCTAACATATCATCTATATACAGTAGTAGGATAATGAAGTTACCATCACGGAATTGCTTGACATATACACATAGGTCCGCCTTAGTTCATTTATAACTTTGCATGGTTATAAACGAATCGAACTTCTTGTACCACTGCCTTGGTGCTTGTTTTAGACTATATAGGCTCTTCTTTAACTTACAAACCATTTGTTCCTTCTCTTTCACTTCAAATCCTTTCGGTTGCTTCATGTAGATCTTCTCCTGCAAATCACCGTTCAGGAATGCAGTCTTCACATCTAGTTGTTCAAGCTCCAAGTTTAAGCTACATTCCAAACCAAGTACAACTCTGATTGAGCTCATCTTCATGATCGGAGAGAAAATCTCATCAAAGTCAAGGGCCTTATCTTTGTGTAAAGCCTTTGACTACCAATCAAGCTTTGTACTTCACTAGGTTATCATTATCTTTCTTTAGCTTGAACACCCACTTATTCTGTAGGGCCTTTCTACCTTTTGGTAGCTCCACCAATTCATAAGTGTTGTTCTTTTGCAAGGACCTCATCTCGTCTTGCATCACCCGAATCCAACACTCCTTGTCTTGGTGTTCCTGCAAATTATGAAAATCTTCCAGCTCCCCTTTATCAGTAATTAAAATAAACTCAGAACTGGGATACTTTGTGGATGGTCGGCGCTTCCTCTGAGATCTCCTTGTCTCAAGTACCGGAGGAGTTGGCTCCCCCTGCTCAGTGCCCCATTGGTTTGGCTCAACTGCACCATCCGCATCCGCAGCTGACTCCTCATCATCTCGTAGTTCTGCTTCATGAAGGTCTACTCCTGTGGCACCTTCTTCTAGAGAAGGAATTAGTGTCACTTTAGGAACATTATTTGGACCTTGTGTTTGCTTTTCTTCTTCCATGAACTCTTGCTTGTGGAAAACCACATCTCTACTTCCGACGACATTCTTTTTCTTAGGATCCCATAATCTGTAGCCATACTCCTCAGCTCCATACCTGACAAAAATGCACACCTTGGTTTTGTCGTCTAGCTCTGATATTTGCTCCTTTGGCATATGCATAAAAGCTTTGCAACCAAATATTTTCAAATAAGAGTAAGAAACTTTCTTACCTGTCCACACCCTCTCTGGGATGTCGTACTCCAAAGGAACACAGGTAGCAGGCTGTGTTAACTGCCTAACCCCAGAATGGTTTAGGCAGCTTTGCCATTCTAAGCATGCACTTGACTTTCTCCAGGATGGTTCGGTTCATCCTCTCAGCCACACCATTATGTTGTGGAGTACCTGACTTAGTCCTTTCGTGTCGAATCTCTTGCTGCGTGCAGTATTCCTTGAATTCTCTTGAGGTGTATTCCCCGCCATTGTCAGTTCGCAGACACTTTAGATGTTGCCCCATCTATCTTTCCAATATGGCATGAAACTTTTAAAAATACCGAAACACCTTGTCTTTAGATCGAAAAAAATAAACCAAGGTTTTCCTTGATGCATCATCAATAAACATGACAAAATATTTATTGCCACCTAAAGACTCCGCCTCTATAGGGCCACAAACGTCAGAATGAGTTAAATCCAATTTATTTTCTTTCCGTTTAGACTGTGTACGAAAAGAAACTCTATGTTGCTTCCCTAATAAACAATTATCACAAGAGTTGAGTGATGAACCTTTGGATAAGGGAATGAGGGACTTCCTTGCTAAAATCTGCAACCCTTTCTCAGTCATATGAACCAGCCTTTTATGCCACAAGTTTGGAAATGCACCATCTTCAATCGCATTCACTTCGGACTTGCACACCTTCACGGTTGTCTTATACAACACAAGCTGCCTCTCATGACCAGCAACGATCCTCTGGTCAGCTTCCACATCCTCCCTCTGAGTTGCTGATTATACCCTTCTCTATCGAGTACCGTCGAAGACAACAAGTTAAGTTGTAACTTCGATATATGGCGCACATCCTTCAAAGTCACCGTACACCTAGCATTGGTCCATATGATGATATCTCCAATTCCCACAATCTTTGCGGTGCTTTCGTTTCCCATCTTCACACTGCCAAGGTCTCTACCTTATATGTTGTGAAGAGCTCACGTCTGGGAGTGCAATGGCATGATGTGGTCGAGTCGACTATCTATTTGACTATTGGATCTCTGACATGATCACAATCTGTAACACCCCGTTTCCATATTAAGTGATAGAATCTTAAATTTCTGCAAATGACAAATAGCAATGATAGATTAGAAAAATGCATTCATACTCATGCATAATGTTAGTATACACACACGTGAATTTGAGTGTTTTGCACACATTTCAATGACTGTACATGTACTCATTTGACATTTTCCAGGTATAAGTGATATTTAATGTGATTATAATGTGAATTGTGGTTTATTTGTCTTAAAAATTAAGTTGGTGTGTATAATTAGTGATTTAGAATTTTTGGTGTAATTTAGGAAATTTTCTAAAATTTTGGGTAATTTTTAGACTAGGAAAAATGCCAAATGGTAATACAACTGACAAATAGTAGAAGAAATAAATGTCAGATGGTAGTAGAAATTTTGATCAATGATGTTAGGATTTAATGACATATGTCATTGAAAATTGGGAGAAAATTGGATTAAAAATTGGAGACAAATTGACTAGTTAAATAAAAGACTAAGGAGAGACCATAAGAAAGTGACATATGACAAGTGACATGTGTCACTTGTGACACCACTTATATTGACCCCACGAAGTTGTGCTAAATGGCCATCTCTTCTTTCATTTTCATTGGCCAAATGCTTTCTTTTCTTCTTCTTCTTCTTCTCCTTCACGGCTTTTGCTTCACTAAACTTCGTTAACATTGCATCTTGCTTGTATCCATCATTTATTACTTCCATTTTATTGTCTTCATCATCTTACCACAAGAAAACCCATCCTTTGCCTCCTTAAAATGAGATTATCGTGTGATGTGGGAGGCTAGGCTTTCATGATGATTTTTGAAGAAGCTTTGGATGAATAAGTAAGTTATACTTTGATCTTCATGGGTTGTTTGAAATGAATTAAATAGGTGATTATTTTGAGATTTAATGACTATGAGAATGATGTTGAATATATGTGTGTAACGTGGATGAATAATAGATATACCTATATCTTGCTTTTGTGTTTATGATGGGTAATAGATTATGGAATGTTATAATATTAGATTAATAAAGTAAATGGTGTATGAGAGTGCAAAAATGGAGATGAATGGGTGATGAACATATGTTGAAGTGTTGTAATACCCCGTAACTTTAGAGTTTTTAATTTTTTTTCATGATATAACTACATTGAAGTAAATAAAGGACTCTATATCATGAAAAAT
>JAOTAY010000009.1:19419843-19445187 GCA_025629805.1 Erythroxylum baracoense | reverse complement strand
GTAATTAAACTAGAAATGATAGACCAAGCATAAGGTGTTGAATGTAGTAAGTAAAGAGTTAGAAATCTGGAAAATATAGATGCAATTGGATGATTTTGGGGAAAGAGACATAACTTTTGCTGTGGATGTTGGATTGAGGTCATTTAAGTATGCTTTTGAAGAGAACTTCAAGTTCTACAACTTCTATGAAGACCTTGAGGAGAGATTTCGCTGTCTAAAGGGGTTAAAATTTCACATTTTTGTAAGTGTCCCGTGAAGGTCTGCCAGCGGACATTATGTCCCTTCAAAAGGACATGGGCGGAGCTGGAAAGCTAGAAAACCAGAGAATGTCCTCACAGCAGACATGAAGTCCACCCAACGGACATTTACTAGCCATTTAGACTTAATTTAGGCTTGAATGGAGCTTGAATTGAACCTAGAATGACGTTTGGATTAAGTGATTAACTGTGTGATATATATGAAGTGATAATTGAGGTTATAACTTAGTGAATGAATTGTTGATATCAAAGTACCAAAGGTATAAGTATAATGGGAATGAAGATGTTCATATGATTGTAGTTATGATTCAAACGAGTTGAGTAATATGTTGTAGTAAGTAAATATGAATGAGAATTGGGTATTATGAGAGCATATAATGTTAGAAAAGAAATGACAAGAAATTAATTTATGATATTAGAATAACCAAGTGTTCTTGAGGTGTAAGCCTAAAAATAAACTAGACACATACAAAGGATGAGAATTGAATGATGAACTTAGAATGATCATATACAAATGAAGTTTAAACCTAAGTTTAAGTAGACGTATATGATTCATGAAATGAGAATGAACATAAGAAGTGAGTTTAGGTAATATACCAGGGATTGTCATTGAGCATGCATTACACACAACACACACACACACACACACACACACACACACATATATATATGATTGAGTATTCATAAGATTGTGCAATTAATAATGTGTGTGCAATATGTGTTTGCATGATGTTGATATACAGGATAGAACGTCTACATCCAAAAGTTTCCGGATCATAGAAGCTAATGCTAATCTAGAGCGTATTGTGAGTCGACCTAGATGGTCTCATTTTTTTTGTTTGTTTCTATTTTAAATTTCTACATGGAATTACTACTGAATGTGAATGTGATTGAGACAATACTAGACATAAATAGTTTGAGAAGTGTGATAAATGTGAGAATCATTGGAAGTGTTCCTTGAATGTAAATTTGATTGAATAAGTGATACTCAACATTATTGTTGAATGCTGGACCAAGGTCCGATGATAAATGTGAAACTGAAATCAAGTGACTGATTGAATATATGTGAATGTGATGCATTTCATTACATGAATGCATGAATAGATAAAGGCTATTGTGACTAGAGCAGCCACCAAAAAAGAGTTTAAAGCTCAGAAAGTGATTAGGAGCTAAAGGCTCACTATGTACAATGAGCCCTGTATTCCTAACAGATAAGGGACAGTTATTAATGAGCCCAGTATCCACAATAGATACGGGACAGTTACAAGCACTTGATAACAATAATAACAGTTGGAAGTGAGTCTCATGAGCATTGTATATATGATTGATATGTATGTTTTAAATGATCGAAATGGACTATTTGACTGCTCTGTATGTGAACTGTGAAATAAGTGATCAAAGTGTTATGTGATGCTTTATGATTATTGGTGAAATGATGTGCACTATATGATGACATAAAATGTATGTGAATTTAAAGCATGAATTATCTGTTTTATGTGATTTGAGTGAGCCATCGAGGATGACCCACTCACTGAGTTCGCAAATCTCACACTAAAAATTGCAATATTTTTTAGGTTCAGAGGAGATATCCAGTTAGACCAACTAGAGTCTAATAACTGCATTTAGATAAAAGATAGAGATCGGGATTAGTTCACGTCTTTATATATTTTTCATTATTTTGTTTCAAAGTGTGTATTCACAATTACTGTACAATATGTATTTTAACATTGTTAATGATTCTGTAATGTAGTGACATTATGATTAAAAGTGTTTTGTTTCTATAATGGGCCCAAGTGACTACTAAAATTATGATGAAATGTATACTGATTATAAAAATTTTAATTGAAAATATTTATGAAAAATGGGCCCAAATTTGATTAGTGGTTTTCGGTAATATGCGTGTGATATTTGAAAAGAAAAATTTTCAATGAGCTTGACTGTTTGACTGTTCTAGCATGTTACTCTAGTAAAGTATGTTCTCGAATGCTATCGGAGGGTGTTACATAATCTCTGCTTGCACAGAGTAACGTTGCACCATTTGCATTGGATGTTGATGCAGTGGTTACAGTTCCAGCCATCCGCCTTCTTATCATTACTCTGTTCTTGTTTAAGCAACCTGTAATTTTGTTTCATGTGACCAAGCATACCATAATGGTAACATTTTACCTTGCTCTAAGACCTAGATCTCCCTTTTGATTTGTCTCGTCCCTTCCATCCTCTGTTATGACTTCTACCCTTGTTCTTGGTGACGAGGGCAATCTTTAAGTTCTCCAAAGAAGCTTTTCTTCGTAACTCTTCCGAGAACAATGCATTCATAACTTTATCAAGTTGAAGTCTCGCGACTTTGCTGTAACTCAGAGTCGTTACCAAATTATCATAACTATCAAGTAAGGTACATAATAATGTTACCACTTTGTCTTCGTTCCCCATTTTCTCATTAACACTTTCGAGTGGACTTATGATGTTGTTGAATAAATTAAGGTGCTCTGACACCTTGGTGCCTTCCTTCATCTTTAAGGAGTATAATCGCTGCTTCAATAAGATCTGGTTTAGGAGTGACTTTGTCTGGTACAAGCTTTTCGGCTTCTTCCATAAACCAGTAGTGGTATTTTCTTCCTTCATGTTGAAGATAACTTCATCTGTTAGGCACAATCGGATCGTTGACACTGCTTTCTCATTTAGCTCGTCCCATTCCTCATCCGTCATGGTCTCCGACTTCTTTTCCTTACCAAGTAACACCTTGTGTTGCCGCCGCTGAATAAGGACATCACGAATCTTAATCTTCCATAACTTGAAATCCTTCATACTGTTAAACTTTTCCATCTCCAAGTGAGATTTATCCATAATAGTAGCAAAAAAAATGGGCTCTGATACCAGTGGTTGGAGGGGGGGGGGGCTGGATTAAAACCCACTATTTATCGAGTTATGGACTTGGCTAATAATAATGCTAATATAATCTAGAAATATAAATGAGATGGAAATAAAATGAAGGATAGAAAAAAACACCAGGATTTAATGTGGAAAGCCCTCAGAATGTAGAGGGTAAAAAGCCACGGGGTCGATCGACAAGAAATCTACTATGTAATCAACCTGTTACATAGAAACTGACAGTAATTAGACACAAACTTATTTTCAAGAACTACCACTCCCAACCTGGAGACTTGTTATATTAATTCTCTGTGATTAATATACCTCACACCCTTAAACACTCTTCCTAATTACAATATATACTTACCCCATGCTCTCTTTGTGGAGTACAATATCACTCTGATTTTTCTTGACTCTCTCATGCACTCTCATGCTCACTCTCACTCCCCCGTTGCTTCTCTTCCTTTCTGTGTCACACTTTCCAAATGGAAAGGGCTCTATTTATAGAGCTCAAGCTCTCACTCCCTACCAAATATTCATGCGGTGTAATAAATGAGGAACATGCGGTGCATTAAATGAGGACGGAGATATGCGACGCATTAACTAAGGAGGGAGACATGCGGTGTATTAAATGAAGAGAAGATTTGTTCGACGCATGAGAAGAAATTTGTTCCTTATAGGGCCAGAGCATTAAATGCTCTTGACCACAAACATATAGTTGGAATTTGAATTAGCTCTTATTAAAACTCTATTTCTATAGTTTTGATTGACGTCAATATTACTCTGTTTTTGCTTTTAGTGTTTGGTTTGCTTTGCTTTTTGTTTCAGTTTGAAAGGTATTGATCTTTCTCTTATATTTCTAGTCTCAATCACACATTCTTAATGGCATGTGTTCATATACCCCACTTCTTTTATTTTCAATCCAATATTCAAGCTTTTAAAATTTTCAATTGAATGACCAACCTTTTAAAATCTTAACGATTTAGTTCAAAATATTAATTCTAGTAGTACTTAGCTGATTTGGCAAAGGAAAATTTTGTTGTTTATGATATATAGGTGTCTACCTCAAAAAATTCTCTATCTTCTAATCTAAACGTGGCTACTATTTTTTCAAATGGACATCAATATATCATGAACAACAAATATTCTATCAAACTAATCAGCAAAATTATTAACAAAACTAACAATTTGAACTAAATTATTAAGGTTTTAATTGGTCAGACAATTGAAAAATTTTAAAGCTTGAACAATGGATTAAAAAGATCTCAAAAGGTTGAACACTTTAGGATAAATAACCAATCTTAAAGTGCCCAATATTTTAGGATTTTCTCAACCTAATGCTTAAGCTTTTAAATTTTTAATTGAGTGACCAACCTTTTAAAACCTTAATAGTTCAGTTTAAGATGTTAATTCTATTAGTAATTTGTTGTCTAACGGATCTTTATTGTTTATGATATGTAAGTGTCTACGTGAAAAAGTTATTAATACTCTAGTCTAACCATGACCACTATTTTTCTAAGTAGACATTTACATGACATGAATGAAAAATATTTGATTAATCAAATTAGCAAATTACTAATAGAACTAATATTTTGAGCTGAATAGTCAAGGTTTTAAAAAGTTGGTCACTCAATTGAAAATTTTAAAAGCTTGCATATTGGATTAAAAATTTTCAAAAAGTTAGGCACTTTAAGATTAGTTATCCCAATGACATTATGACAGTGTAATAATAGAGATCTAAAAATTTCTTCAGTAGCTCAAGATTTGTTAACAGGAAATTCAAAACCATCATCTTGATACAAAACCATAAGCTTGATCTATCATGGTTTGTGGCTGCATTGACGTATAAATGGGATATTTTAGGTTGAGGTTGTACAATCAATTGCCAAAAAACCATTTCCATCACTAATATGGTTGACTTCTATTTAATGTTATTGTTTTTCTTATATGTTTTATGTTTGTCATATATATTAAAGTTACTTAAATGACACTAAAATGTAGCTTGTGATGGGAACTAGATGATTAAAGCCTCCCAGCTTCATAAAGATATTTCCTCCATCCCATTCTTTCTTTTAACACGATGACAGGTCATTGACCAAAAGAAATTAAGATAATAATTATTTTGATGTCAAGTAGACTTGTAGTGATGGAAACTTACATCTAATTGAATCAAAACTTTGAATTTCCATAACACAAAATTAAACGATTGTGTACCAAGATAACCATATATTTGCTCTTACATAATTTAGGATAAATGCTTCTTTGAGTTGGAAATTGAATTTCAGTTAGAATGCATGTATGCTTTATTTGACACTTGTAATTCAATATTATGTTTCTTTTACTTTAGATCGTTTGTGAAGATTTTAACTAGTTTATGAAGTTTTAACTAGATGCTTAGTGGTTTGTTCTGAACAGACATGTTCAACGTCACTTCTATAGTTGATGGGATGAACACAAGTAAAAATTTACATGTAATTAAATCATGAGCGAATTCCCAGTTTTGACGTGAAACTTTAAAACATCTAGTGTCCATTACCACTATTCTACGAAAAGGTTTCCTCTTTGTGTTTTTTATTTATAAATTGCATTTACCTTTTTGTGTTCTTAAATAATGCAATGTGAATATGCATCCAAAAGTATGGCTATATTCTATCTTATGTTGTTGAATAATGAAATAAAATTTACATGTATTTATAAGTTTGAAACCAATGGGCTTGATATTTACTTTTAACTAATTATTCTAACAAATAACCATTATTTCCCCTTACAAAAAGTGTATAATGGCTCAATCTGATTGTATAAGGTTGTTTTATGAGGGAAATTTTGTAGTAGAACTTGAGTTGAAATATGTTGATAGTCAAACAAGAAATTTTTAAAACAAGTTTGCCTCAATTATATTAGCCATTAACAAGTATATGACACGAGTAAGGAGTTACCTTTAAGTTCACAAAGCATATTATAGCATACCTATTTTCAAATTTAGTAAGTTGTTGAGACTTATTAGATCAAACTAAACTTATCTCATGCTCATTAACCATATGAAATCTATGAAATGATTTATGTTTATATGAACCATTTATTAGACACCCTAACACTTGCTTTAAAGATTTCACCTATAACCAGAGGAAAGGAGGGAGATAGTGAAAGTGAAAAGGGAAGTTGTGGTGTTATGATTGATTATATTCAAAATAAACATATTAATGAAGAAGTTGGTGAGGAGAAGTTGATGAAGAAGTTAGCGATGTTTATGAACATATTGATGAAGAAGTTAGTGATGAAGAAGACTTAAGATAACAAGATGATGGGGACTAGGACGATGGATGATACGATGTTATCTTGGTATATTATTTGATATTATCTCCTTTGTTGTAGATCAATTTTGGTGCTTAAATATGAAATTTAATATTTGTTTTGTTTTAGGCGATAAAAAGTAGAGATTGCATCAAATAGAGACTCTATTAATGATAATCACGAATTTTGGATGAAGTAAAGAGAATGCGACGATAGATAAGTTGATCACTTGAAGAGTCGGAGTTTAACTGGGAAACTTCCTTCTACCCTTATCATGTAAGAATTTGAATTTGTTTTATATAGACATCTTTACAAGTTAGATTTAGATTAGGATTACATTAGAAAACTCTATAAAAGGGACATCCTTCATAACAGAAAAAGGTTCCCTCTTCTTACGTTTTCGCAATTCTTAATCTTTCTTCTATTTTTGTTATTAGAGTAAAAGCTATGTGCGGCTAAACTCAATCATTGTGATTTAAGGGGATTCAATATTCTAGTTGTAACCTTGTGAGGTTTTGTGTTCTTACTTTTTATTCACGTTTTAATTCAAGAATTTTTTGTTTTGAGTTCTCATACTTCATGAATGATTAATATTGGTTAATCTTATAATTTAATTTAATACTAATTAGTCTATCACTATCTAGGAATTTAATGATCTGTAATTATCATGAAGGATTGGAATAAGTGGCAAATAAGTTATTTATGAAATTGCATATTTAACTAATGATAAATAGGAAAACTAAGTTGAATAATTGTAGCTATCTCGGTTATGTAATTTAAGGTTAGTCTTTTTCACTAAACTTATTGGTATCATTTATTTGATGTGGAATGCTATCACACCCAATCGATGGATGATAAGTTTTGGCTTAGATACTGGGTTTGAACTAATTAATTTAGGAAAATTTGAGACTTATAACGACTATCCTAATATTTTCAGACTGATTGCTTGAATCGTGAAAATATTTTTTTAGAACAATAATCAATGTTACAATTAGATGAGATCTTTCCTTTGAATCAGAGTTTGGTAATCTTGAATTTCTCACTTTTATATTCAATTGATTTAATTTGACTTCTTATTAATTTTAATTAATACAAATATTGTTATTACTTAAAATTATTACTTAAAATTAAGAAACTAGTGTTTAGTTCTCTAGGGATTCGACTTGGTTCCACCACTACTACAAAAAGTTTAGAGAATTAGAATTATTTTGGGGGCTTTGACAATTCAACCAAAATTTGGCACTGTTGTCAGGGAATTATTTTAGTTTTTTAGTTTCTTTGCATTTTTATTTTACAGCTACTGCAAACCTTTTATCTTGTATGACTTGTGCTTCTCAGACAAGTAAATTGCAATATAATCCAAAAATTAAGAAGACAGTGCGTCGTTTGAGAAAAGACTAAGAAAGGAAGCGATCATTCACCTTCAGACGTGAAAGTTGCAGTAGATCTAACAATTAGTGAAGACTTTAATTTTCAAGAAGTGGACGAAAAGATGTCAAATCTCAACCTTAGAACGTTTAAGGAGTTAGCTACACCGAATTTGAATCAGCAACCTTTATGCATTCAATTTTCAGATGTTAAGGTAGATTTCAAATTGAAATCTGGTTTGATTCACTTGTTGCCTATTTTTCGTGATCTTGTAGGTTAAGACCCACATAAACACCTGAAAGAATTTTATGTTGTTTGTTCTGGAATGAAACCACAAGGTTTGACAAAAGAACAAATTAATCTCAAGGCCTTTCTATTCTCATTGAAAGATAAGGCAAATGATTGACTATATTATTTTCCCCTGGTTCAGTGACAACATGGATCAAGATGAAAAAAGTATTTCTAGAAAAGTTCTTTCTTGCATCAAGAGCAGCAAATATCAGAAAGGAGATATGTGAGATCAGACAAATTATAGGAGAAACATTATATAAATATTGTAAAGTTTTAAAGAGTTATCTGCCAACAACCTACATCATCGAATTCCAAATCAACTTCTCATTTAATACTTTTATGAAGGATTATTGTCAATGGATCAAAGTATAATTGATGTAGCTAGTAGAAGAGCTTTGGTAAACAAAACACTTGAGCCGATCAGATAATTGATATGAATTATGACCGAAAATTTTCAACAGTTTGGGACAAGGATGGATAGAGCTATTAAGTTTGTGAATGAGGTAAGTAACACGCACCTTGAGGATAAAATTTTTGATTTATCCACTCTAGTTCGTTAGCTGGCTGTAGGTCAATTGCAATTGACAAGAGTGTGTGGAATATGCTCATTCTTTGGACATCCTACGGATATGTGCCCTACATTACAATAAGACTTTCTTTAAGAAGCTGATGCAATAGGGGGATTTTCTGTCCAATTTCATCAAAAGTATTAACCATATTCCAATCATTACAATCCAGGATGGAAGGATCATCCAAACTTGAGCAAGGAAATCAAGGAGGGCAACAACGATATCAATCTCACAATTTTAAACAACCTTAAGCCCCTATATATGCTTAACCTCAATCTTCAAATTCAGGTATGTCTTTAGATGAAATTGTTAAGGCACTTGCTAATAATAATCAACAATTTCAACAGAAAACAAGAGCAAGCCTTCAAAACTTAGGAAATCAAATCACTCCATTAGCCACCTCGCTAAGTAAATTGGAAGCACAAGTATTAGGAAAATTACCTTCCCAAACGATGGTGAATCCTAAAAAGAATGTGAGTGTAATGACTTTGGGATGTGGTAAGAAAATTCAATCTGGAACTTCTTTACCAATAGAGGAAGAAAAGAACAATGATGGACAAAAGAAGAAAGAACTTCTAACTTAAGAATCAAAAAAGGTAAAAAATGATTCATCTTCATCAATATCAATTAATGAACGTTTACCTCCTTTTCTTAGCAAGTTGACTAAACCAAAAGATGATGAATATGAAAGAGATCTTAGAAACTTTCAAAATGGTGAAAATCAATATATCACTTCTAGAAGCCATTATGCAAGTTACAAAATATGCAAAATTTTTAAAGGAGTTGTGCACAAATAAAAGGAAACTGAAGGACAAGAAGAGAATAATTTTGAGTAAAAATGTATCAGCTGTGATAAATAGGAAATTACCGAAAAAATGCAAAGATCTAGGTATGTTTACACTTTCGTGTGTTACTAGTAATAAAAAAATGAGTGTGTGCCATGCGAGACTTAGGTGCATTTATTAATGTCATGCCACACTCAATTTATCAAACTTTAAATTTGAATTCTTTGCAAGAAACTAATGTGATTATCCAATTAGTCGATCGTTCATATGTGGGTCTTATTGGAGTTATTGAGGATGTTTTAGTCTAAGTTAATGGTTTAGTATTTTTAGTGGATTTTTACATCTTAAAAATAGATGGAGATAGGGTGGAACATTCGGTTTCGATTCTATTGGGTAGGGTATTTATGAATACGCCTAAGACGAAAATTGATGTGGATGAGGGTACTCTTTCTGTAGAGTTTGATGAAGAGATAGTAAAGTTCAATATTTTCGAAGCAATGAAATGCCCTAATGATCTTCAATCTATCTATCATATGGATATTATGGATTCATTTATGCAGGATATGTTTAATGAAGAAAATATTGAAGATGAGTTGGAGTTTAAGGCCAAATCAAAAGTGAACGAGCAAATTAATGAAACTTGTGAAGTTGCAGAATCATTATCAACAATACAAATAGATTCGAAAAGTTTGAATGTTCAAATTACTATAACTCATAAGAAAATCTTACCTTCTATTTTGCAGGCTCCAAAGATACAATTGAAGTTGTTACCTAATCGCCTAAAGTATGTCTATTTAGGTGATGGAAAGTCATTACCTATAATCATTTTAAAAAGGTGACTAAAAAGCAAGACGAAGGGCTAGTAGTACTACTTAAGAAATACAAAATTGCAATTACGTAGAAGTTGGAGAGGAAAAAGCCACGTCGACCATAAAGACGTTAAATAATTATGCTTTTCGGGGGACAACATGAAATATGATAGTTGTTATTAATTTTTGTTTTACTTATATATAGTTTGCATTTGTTTTTTTGGAACATTAATTTATTGGTTTAAGGGAAAAAAGGGTCTTAAAATTTCAGATTACTAAATCTCATATGGCGAGATCTCGCCTTTTGTAATTTAGTATTATGAAGTGAAGACCTTAAAATTTGAGACTACTAATCTCATAAGGCGAGATCTCGCCTTATGTAATTTATTATTCTAGAGTGAAGACCTCAAATTTCTAGACTACTAAATCTTATAAGGCAAGATCTTGCCTTATGCAATTTAGTGTTATGGAATTCCAGATTACTAAATCTCATAAGACGAATTCTCTCCTTATATGATTTAGTGTTCTGAAAAAAAACTTTAATTTTTTTAATCTCTCATTTAATTATTTAATTTCTTTCTTTATTTAAATGTTTTTAACAATGTTTTATTTTTATTTTATTTATTTTTTTATAAAAAGGAACACTATAACCCTAATCTGTTTGTTTCTCCTTTAATAGACCATCAAGAAGAACATCATGCAGCCGCCCATCTTGTACAGCTCTCCGCCAGCCTGTATAGTTAACAACTTCTCACCCACACCACAAACCCAAACAAGCAATCCAACAACAGTCGCACCTCCATAGCACATCTCTTTTCTGATGCTCACACCTCAAAAGAGTCCTCTATTCTTTATTTTCTTTGATTATTTTTGATGAGTTGTGAGTATCTTATGCATATATTAGGAACAATGGATGATTTAGGTGTGAGGAAGCAAATGTTTATATTATGATCACTACAACAAAACATGGAGTTTTTAGACACAAAAGATAGAATTTTTACACTTTTTTACGTCTTAAAAATAATTTTAGACGCTTTATAAAGCGTAAAAAAAATAAGTGTCACAAAACTATTTTCGACAATTTTCTTAGATACTAAGCGTCGAAAATCTATTTACACATAGATGCGTCGAAAATATACATTTTCGACGATAGTTTTAGACACATAAATGCTATTTTAGACACTTTGTGTAAGCTTTTAGATGCATTTTTGTTGTTGATATTTTTCACTTTTAGATAGTTTTTTACGTCGAAAAATTCCATCATTTTTTAGTAAAAAAATAAGTTTACAATTTGCTTTTTGTATCTTTTTAAAGATCACCCACATGCATATTATTATAATAAATTTTACAAATTAATCTAAAATATATATCTGCATATTATTATAATAAATAAACACTTTTATTAATAAATATTATATTAACAAAAGTGTTAATATAATATTTATTAATGAAATTGCAGTCTCAAATAAGAATTACCCAAACCAACGAAAATGTCAAGAACCCATTGTGAAGAACCAAAAGATGTCATGTTAATATGGCAATTCTGTTGCAATTAAGATTTTTCTAAACACAAGAAAATGTACTTCTTTCTCTTCTGAAATTTTGACATATAGTTCTTCAGTGTTAATGCTGCGTAGACTATTTCATCAAAATCCGATATCAGATTCTGTTATTGGGCTAGACTTAATTTGGGCCGTTGTATGTGCCATGAGATATACTGGCTAAAGACACAAAATAATGATTGGGACTCACTCCAAAACAAGTACCGCTGTATGAAAGCCGAATATAAAATAAACAAAGCATTCATCATATCCAGCATCACCTATAAAGCTGCCATTTCCTTTGTTAGGATCAGAAATCAAAACTAAAACCAAAGAAGGGTTACGATTGCTTGGTGAATCCCACGAATAAGAGCGAGCATACTAAGTCCTTGCACGCTAACAGATTTATCACATCAAAGGGGCTTTAAGTATTCCTTTTGATGTGATAACAAAATATTGCAATTCAGTTTCATTTTCCCACAACATTTTTTAAAATAACATTAATCATAAGCACAACAAATCCTATTATAATAATTATTAAAATAAGTTTCAGCTTATTTATTCTCCTTTTTCAATAAACTAATGGCATACTTCATGAGTTTTATTTGCTTATTAATTTCCATGGTTATACTTATTTCAACCATGGTTGCTGGAGTCTCTTTCTTTAATATATTTACTTATCTCTTTAATTTATACATCACTTTAATAGCCCTTTCAGTAAATTTGTCATTGTACCACTTGAAAGAAATCATATCTTTTAACCTGAAATAAAATCAATTAATAAAATAAACATTATACATATCATCATTCTTTAACTTATTAAAAAAAATCAAAACTTGATATTTTTGGTATTCGTAAAATGTCCTTCTTAGGTTATAATCACTCGTTGCGTGACTCTTAGCCATCAATATCAAACTACATTACCATCACTTGAATTTAGTATTGTATTAGTAGAATACATGGGGTCTATAGCTTTAGGAGGTCACTACAATTAGCACAATTTAATTACCAGAGCTCAATTTCATATACCAACTAACAAAGGACAATAATAAACCAACAATAAAATTAGCTAATGGAGTAGGTGAATTTTAGTAGGAAGTAATGAAGTAGAGGTTGCCCCCATAAAGAGTTTGCAGGTTGCCACCATAAACAAGGCCTATAGTTTAAAATATCAAGCTTTATACTGGACTCAATCGTTTTCTCCATCATTAAGAAGAACATGTAACATTTGAAAGGTATTCGTACATAATTGGAAATGAAGACATTCAGTACTTAAAATTGAACTATCTTAAAATACTTGTAATGGAAGAAATTACTTGTAACTAGTGAAGTTGAAAAGACCAACAACACAGCTACTCTAAACTACAATGTTGATCCAAGCTCGGTTTGAGAATCAGCTGAATACACAACTACTGACTAGATGATTAACCTCAATTCAAAATCCCCAAATCGACAAAAAAAAAAGAAAAAGAAAACAATAGTCTCTTTACCAGATTGTACCATTTTCTTATGCTGTAGTCAATCAGAGCCGGCAAAATCAACATCTTAGTAACCATGAATGATCTGGGAGCACTTATTCTTGATCCAACGGATGCCATTCTTCAAAGAAGCCTTGACCCTACCTTCCACACCGTAAACCTTATATTTCGCAACTCTCCTCTTTCTCTGCATCTCCGGATCGCTAAAACCCCAGGGCTTTGACGCGCTCTGTCTCGGCCGATTAGCACTAGTTGCAGCCGCCAGATCCGGCGGCCCCGGCCGAGACGCGTAGATCTGGTTGTTATTACCAAAGCTCCTCCCGCTCACGATCTCAGGTCTCCTCTCAACTCCGTAAGGCCTTTGACCCGACCCGTAGCGCTCCATCTTCGGTAAAAGAATCTTTCGCGCTTTAAGAAACTTCTGGTTTCATAGAAGTAAAGGGTATAGAAGGAAGCGAATAACAGGTGGTGTAAGATTAAAGCAATGGGTGAGTGACTTTTTAATTTTTGATCTCTGTGCTCGAGGAAAATGTATTAAAAAAAGAAATTTTCAGAAATAGGTAACAGAATAAATTAGAGGAAGAAAAGGTGCCTTTCAGTAACTAGATTCGGGTAGCTGGAAGGAACTCGAGGTTTATGCTCATTTGGGCAGTGAACAGCCTTGACGTTCCTCTGGATTTATGGCTCTTTACAAAAAGGTACAAAACACGATCAAAGGTTTCTTGTCTCCCTCAACTTATGTAGGATTCTTCAGCTTACCAAACATGTCTGACGGGTATGAAATTTTTTGTTGAGTAATAGTTTGGAATCCATTTTCAGGCTGTCGTCCGAATTTTGATACATACAGATGCAGCATTTCAAAACTTCCCCCTGTAAGGATTTGTTTCCTTTCAAGTTCCTCGTTTATTCTATTGCCCTCAAACATTGTATTCGATTATCCCTACAATTACCAGAAAGTAAATCTTGGATTTGGACAAAACATTATTCATGACAAATGTTTGCGGATACCAGCTGGAAATCTAGTCCGTCGTTGATCAGGCAACGCCTGTAACACCTGCTATATCCCGCAGTTGTCTTGTAAGTATATACATGAAACATCAGCTGATTCAAAAACCTCCCTTATTATAGAATCAGGCATGCAAATTGGACGTTAACAAAGGGTTCAACGCCATCAAATTTATGATCAGGATGGAGTTCAACAGAAAAAACAGAGTTATATTTCAAACAAAACTGTCGTAAGACAGTTCGGCTAAACGTAGCCAGAGGGAGTAAGTTTAAGTCGGAGATCAACACCTACATCTTGCTCCGACAAAATCTTAACAGGCAATCCAACAAAGGATGTGATGGTTGGAACGTCTAATGGTTGGGGAATACAGATTTGCCGAGAAGGGCACGAGGTTATCAACAATGGTCTTGATCGGTAACGAATTGCTTGTGGCGTAAGTTTGGCAACAGCTACACTATTGTGGATAAACCCTCTTGGAGGTGCAGGAGGAGCTGCTTTCACCGCATGCGAGCTTAGTACAGGCGCCGCTGCCATGAACCGCTGATCACCGTGGTACAGTGCACGTCTTGCTCTTTGGCGCTCTCTCTTGTGTGCATTTTGGTGGCCTCCTAGTGCTTGTGAATTAGTAAAGGCCCTGCGACAAAAATCGCACTCGAATTTTCTGTTGTCTTCCAAGTTTACTGTTTTAGTTAGGATTTCATCGTGTTTAGCCAAGGGAAAACCAAACAGCTTCACTTGTGAGGTAGGCCTATTGTCAGATAGCTGGATTGAGGATCTGCTCTTTGCCATTTCTGTCGGAGAAGAACTTATCTTGTTCAATTTGTGTGCTAATGCCCCTATTTATAGGGAACTGGTAAATTGGTACTCTGAACAAGATGAGAAAACTCTACTTTTTGGTATCTCGTTAATAAAACTTTAGGTGTATATAATAACTTGTAAAGGAACAAGATAGGATCATAAATTTGATAAATTAAATTAACCTTATGTCGGGAAATCAGAGCTAGATTTGATTCGTGTGCGACACAATAAATATGAAATGTTTTTATATAATTTTTAAAAGTAAAGATTACTTAAATTCTATAAAATAATTAACATATTTAATATAATAAAGCATGAATTATAATTCATACTTTATTTTTGAAGTTTTATTATTTTCTTGTCATTTTTAACCATTTTTTAAATTGCCTTGTCCTAATTACCATAGCCACTTTAGTGCTTGACCTCGATCGGTATCTAAATGTGTTGAGAGAATTATATAACTATTGGAGAGAAGGTTAGGCAAGAAGTGATAATTTCTTTGAAACTTAAGCCTATTTATAATAAGTTTTAAACATTTTAGCAATTTAATTAAAATAAAATTCTATTTTTAATTAAGCTTTAATCAAAATTATAAGTAATTCTAATTAAAAATTAATTGTGCCTAAATAAAATTCAATATCTTATATTGATACTTATTTATTAAATATCTCATAAACTTTATAATCAAGTTTCTCAAACTTTATAGTAAAGTTTAACTTGATTAAAACACCTTCTCTTTTAAACTCATTCTTTTTGTGTGACCTATATTAAACTTCTTTAATTTATCTTTAATTCTCTAATTAAATAATATATATCTATAAATCAAGGTTGACATCTAATAATGCATCATGATCACCCAAAGGAATGTCAAAGTGGTTTTGAATAACCTTTATGGGTATAATTTTTTCATATAATTCAATCATTTTATCATACAATGTTTCGATTAGAAATAAAGTATAGAAATAATGTCTGCTCTATTTGAGTCTAATCATACTAGTTCTCCACCATTAGTAATTGATTCAATTAAAAACAATTGAAAATTATTTTCAACTATCATTCCATCTTAGGTAAAAATTTCCCGAATTAATTGTAAACGAGAATAGTGAAACATTCTCCTTAATCACTTTAGGATGATGAATCATATTACAATTATTCAACTATCTTTACATAGTTTATGCTATATTCAGTGACTACCAATTGATCTACTCTTTACTAGAATAGGTCAAAGTAGTATCAAAACATAACAATCTTTATACGAGGTGATTTAGAGATTTTAAATCAAATGGTCACTTATACAATCATTATAATGAGAATTTCCATAAGCATACAAGTAATGTTCCTAATAGATTTCTCATATAGGGTTAGTTCAGTGAACTTGTTTTCTAATAAGCTCCAACTCATTTATTTAAGTATCTTTATACTTTAGTATGTGAGATTGACTACCTATTTCATAACATGTGCTAGTTCTTTACATTTTATTAATGTCCAATCTTAATAGAATAATGATCAAGAACAATTTAGAAATAATTCATAATGTAATATGAATCTCATAATTATGGTCTTTTTATAATTTCATTTGCAATATAAATTTACCCTATAGACTTTATCAAATACATCTGAATATGTATAAGATAAAAATGTATTTAAATAATTAAGCAATTAAACTACAACTAACCAATTAGTTGTCGGGCATATTCTAAGACCTTATATACCATAAATTACTTTTTGATGTATTAATAAAAATCGCTAAAATAATAGATATATAATTTTATTTTATTTCGTTCCCACTCAATGTTACATCTTCAAATACTTAAAAGATAATTTATGAAATCTCTCTAACCATTTGATCTTTTTAAATGAAAATAAGAAGATCAACATAATTAGTAAAGTTAAATATATTGTTTCTACTAAGAAAATATATAGAATAAGAATGACAAATAAATAGAAATAACAAAAATATAAAATATTTTTAATGAAGTTCAATTAATTAGGTGCACTTATGCTTTTGGGAGTTAAAAGTGACTAATTCTCTATTGAATTAATTTGATGGAGATTACAAATCTCTTATATAAAAACTAGGTTTATATAATTATATAAATTCTAAGTGATACAATCTTATACAACTTATTGCCTTCCTAAACTCAACTTAATTTAAACATGATTCTAATAAGTCTTAAAATCCTTTCAGAATTTGAATTCCACTAAAAATGTATTTTTGTATAAGAGTGTCTATTATAAACATCATGTCCCAGGCTGTGTATCTCACTATTTCTTTTTAAAACATGGACATAGGTATTGACACACAAGTGCCCTAAGCAGTGGATCTTACTACTTCTCCATGTACATGGACACGAGCTCCAACATGCTCATGTTCCAATTTGTGTCCTTTTTGAAAATTTCTTAACCATGCTAACATACTCTTGTTCTAGCCCATATCATCACTTTTTTTTTCAGAGTAGAACACACTTTGACACACAGTCATGTTTACCCAAAAACTTCCAAGAAGTGCTCATTCTTTTGGAAACTTCAAGACTGTGTGCTTGTATATATGAGTCATACACAACAATCTCTACCTTAATAAATATACCCTTTACAAGTTAGGTTTTAGCCTCTTTTAACAATTCAAGACATTAATCAAGTTTGAGCAATTTTGAAAATTTTCCTCATAATTGACTTTGTGAACATGTCAGCTACATTATCAATAGTGTGAACCTTCTCTATCAAGATCTCTCTATATATAATCAATTCCATGATCTTATGAAGCCTCACATCTACATGCTTATTCTTTGCTTGATACATGTAATTCTTTGTCAAATGCATGACAATTTGACTATTATAGTGTATTCAAACTCCCACCTTAATTTATGCCCACTTCCTTCACTATGCTATAAGTCATAATGCTTCCTTAGCAGCCTCTATCACTGCCATGTACTTTACTTCAATTATAAAAAATACAACCATAGACTATAATGTTAATTTCTAACAAATAGGCCCTCTTACAAGAGTAAAAGCATACTATAAGACTTTCTATTATCTAAATCTCATTTATAGTCTGAATTTATATATTTTATAACCAAAGGGTCACTTTACTGATTGCTAAACACATTCTCATGATTTAATGCAACTCATAAGTACTTAAACATCCACTTGTTGCTTCTTAATGACATCTTTCATATTTCAACATGTACTTACTAAATTGACTAATAAATGACCCAAATTCAACTTGTTACAAATAATTGCATGCATTAAATATCCAACTACTCTAGCATATGTATCCTAAAGACATATCATTAACCTTTACATCTATTTTGAGGCACTAGTTTGAGAAATGTTTGAATTGATTTGCCAATGAAGTAGTCAGATTTAGAGTTTTCACATGTTTAACCTTGTTTATTTCAAATTTGTCTAATACCTTCACAATGTAGTTGGAATGACAAAAGCAAAAGTTTCTAAAGCTCATATCCCTTTAAATATCCATTTCTAGTATTTTTTAGCTAGTACTAAAATCTTTCATCTTAATTTCTCTTCGAACAAGGCCTTTAGTTTAATCATACTCTTTACAATAATTAATATATCATCAATATTTAATAATATAAAAATAAGTGATCCATCATTAAGGCTCTTAATGTATACACAAGAATCATACTCACAACTCATATAGCCAATCCGGATCTTATATGAGTCAAATATTTTATACCATTATATGGAGATTACTTCAACTAATAAAGTGAAAATTTCAATCTACATATTAGATACTCCTTTCTAGGTTAACCAAATCGTTAATATTACTTCATGTAAACTTGTTCCTTCACGTTACCACAAAGAAAAATTAAATTATATCCATCAATTCTAAGTGCATTCTAAACTAGCTACTACCGCCATCAAAGTCCCTAATAGAAGTATGGAGAACCATCAGGGAAAATATTTCATTATAATCAATCCTCTAACGTTATACGTATTTGTTCACTATTAGTCAAGTTTTGAACGTTTTTCTTTCTTGTGTAATGAATCCGCCTCCTCCATTATTGCTTTCATCCATCTATCTTTCTCCTAATTGTTCATAACCTCCTAAAAAATAGTTGGATCCTTATTGCTTATAATGAGTGTGAAAGATATTGAGTCTTTTCAACTGTATCTATTTGGTGGCATAACTAGAAATGATATTTTTGGCCTAATGCAACCCAATATAGCCTAAACACCTCCACGAAAAGAATATCATTTTGGTAACAATCTAAGTATACTCAAACCATATGTTTGAGTCATGCTTGGCTTTAAGTTAAGCTCAGGCTACATGTAATAAGAGTTAAGTTAAGCCTGGCCAGAGATAAGCCTGACCCATTACCATCCCCATAATTAATAGTACGCCTTATTTTATCTGTGACTATAATATGTTGATGCTCTTCTCTTGACATCATTCTTAAACCAAAATTTTTAGCCCTTTTCAAGACTGCTCCAAGTTGATCTAGTTCCATTTGTACCACCTTATGTTGATCCTAGCATATCCTTTCCATATAATTTCCTTAATCAATGTTACATCCCTACTTATTACCTTCTATAGTGTTGGGCCCTAACACTTATATCCCTTTAAACATTTAGGCCAAAAGTACTTTTTGAATCTCAACGTTTACATCAAAATACAACTTTAATCCTAAAATTTTGAAGCTTTTAATTTGAACCCTAACGTTTATAAAATGTTCAGAATAGGCCCTAAGTAGATGAAAATTTTAATGGAGTTAAATATCATGTCAGTACTGATGTGACATTATTTATTATTTACTAATCCAAAAGTGAGCTCCTCTGCCATGTGGTAGAGTAGGACCCATTATATAAAATTAAAAGAATTTATTTACATTAATTTATGTTAGTACTAAATTAAGGAATTCACTAACTAGGAATTCAATTCTTTTGTAACAAAGGCAAGGAATTGTCCTTGTTGTAAGAATCATATGCATTCTCATATCTACGTATCAACTAAGTTGAGTTCCTAAAACCTACTCCTTCCTCTTATATACTTAGGATCAATCTCTGGATTTCTACTACTACCCTATTATTTAGCTGAAAACTTTATGGGGTTTATATAAATCTCAGATTTTTTTCTCTATCTGTTAATGAAAAAGAACAAACAATCAATATAAGATATCATACCACAAATGTTCATTGACAATTCAATCGAAGTTTAAGCTTTATCAATTCAAGGATGAGAAAAATCTATAGGGATAGGAGAAGCACAAGTAATGGAGTTCGACTTAAAAGGAAAAACATAGTTTGTAGCCTTGCCTTTAGTTACCCTCCATAATGATTTCTGCTTCAGAATTGCTTCTGCTTCTTAACGTCATTCTAGCTTATCCATTTGGTTGAACAAAGAAAATTCACAAGGAATAGAAGGTGTGAGGCATCCTAGTGTTGTGATGACTTGCATGATATTAGTCTAAATAGAAAAAGACTTATTAAAACCATCAATATTTGCTTTGCAACATCTTAAAGTGAGGGATGGCTAGTGGTTCCCACCCCAAATCAACCGTCAAGAAACCACCTTCCACCACATCTGGAAGCTCCCACTACAAGTCCTAGTGGGAATCCTCCTCCATGACGAACGCCACCAGATAGCCACTAAAATCCAAATCAGGTGAACCTAAACATCTAAAAACCTTTTCAAATTTAAGACCATGGCTTAGGCGTAAAGTCGCCTTAGGCCCTAATGATTTAATACATTTTCTTATGGTACCGCTATAATGAATGTAGATTTTAAGAGAAATTTAATCGAACAGTAATGGCTCAACTCTGTGTTTGTATTATTGTTGATGGCTTTGTTTCTTAGAAGGAAGAAAACACTATTGACATATAGTAGAATCACAGCAGAGCAATTACAAGGACAACGAAAATGGAATGAAGAGACTTAGTTCCAGACAGAAAGAAAATTCCATAGAGAGAAATGGAATCTGAGTCAATCCTTTCTTACCTCTCTCTCTTCTAACCGAAACTTTAATACTACTTGCTAGACCAATGATAACCACTCAGCCTAGTGTTAGTTATTTTAGGTCTCAAACTTTTCCTCCTTTCCTAATGCAAAGGATCAATAGCCACGTGCCCAGCTCCAATTGTCTCCATTTTTGCCTCATTTACCCCTACTCTCACTGAATTGCTTACAATTCCTCCTCTATTAAGAACAACCTTATCCTCAACGTTGAAGTTAGGGTAAGCCTTTTTCAATGTGTTGTGATCTTCCTAAGTTGACTGAGATGCATTTATGGCCTCCCATTGAATCAAATGTTGCTGAACATGTTGAGAGCTCTTAATAACCACTTTAGATTTCAAAATGGCCGTAGGTTGTATAACAAGGTAGGATTCATCAGTGGTAATTGGTAATGGAACATATGGTTGAACGTAATCACCTCTAAACTGTTTCAACTGGGATGCATGAAATTCTGGGTGTATTTTTGCAGTAACTGGCAATGACAACTTATAAGCAACTTGACCAATTCTCTCTATAATTGGGAATGGACCAAAATATTGTAAATTTAGTTTCTGATTCTTCCTCAAAGCAATGAAATGTTGTCGATAAGGTTGGAGATTCACTAGCACCATGTCTCCAACCTTCCATTCTTCAAAACTTCTTTTCTGATCAGCATGCCTTTTCATATACTGTTGAGCATTTTGGAGATTCAACTTTAACTTACCAATGACATATTCTCTCTACAATAGCTGATCGTGAACTGAAACTGGATCATTACTAGCAGGGACATATTTCACCAATATGGGAGGGTCTCGACCATAAGCAGCTTTAAATGGTGTCATGCCAAGACTAGTATGATAGGCTGTATTATACCAATATTCAGCCTAAGGTAAGAGTTTAACCATTCCTTAGGAGTTTCATAAGTAAAGCATGTTAAATACATTTCAAGGCATTTGTTCAAGGCTTCGGACTATATATCAGATTGAGGATGGTATGCAGTAGACATGTTCAGAGAGGTGCCACTCAATCTAAAGAGATGTTGCCAAAACTGACTTGTGAAGACTTTGTCTCTGTCAGAAACAATATTCTTAAGGAAACCATGCAATTTCACCGCAAAGTTCACGAAGATCTCTACCACAACCTTGCTTGAATAATCGGCCTTCAAGGGAGAAAAATGAGCATACTTAGATAGCCTGTCAATTACCACAAGTATGACTGTGTAACCACCTGATGAAGGAAGTCTAGTTATAAAATCCATGGCTAGATCCCCCCAAATCTAATCTGGAATAGGTAAAGGTTGAAGTAAACATAAAGGAAGAACTATTTTTGCCTTGGCTTGTTGACAAATAAGACAATTTTGCACATATTCTTTAATATCCCGATTCATACCATGCCAGAAAAACTGAGCAAAAATTTGAGCCAAGGTTCTAGCAAACCCAGCATGACCTGCCACAAGAGAACTATGAAATTCATGCAAGATTTTCTGAACTATCGCACTAGCAGCAGGAATAATTAGTCTACCTTTCCAAAAGAGAAGTTAATCATGAACAGAATAGTTAGGATTAGGGGGCTGATTTGCAATGCACAAGTCAACAATGGCTTTCAACTTAGGGTCTGCTACTATAACTTCTCTAAGATTAGAGAAAATAGACAACTGAGGTTAAGACCAGGCCATAAAGAAGAATCTTGATAGAGAGTCAGAAGCTATGTTTTTTTTCCCATGCTTGTATTCAATAGAGAAGTCATATCCTAACAGCTTATGCAACCACTTCTGTTGTTCAGGGGTTTGAATAGCCTGATCGGTTAAACTCCTTAAGCTTCTTTGATCAGTCTGAATGATGGCCAAGTAAGTAGTGTCGAAACTTGGCAATGGCCTCAGTATTAGCATAAAATTCTCTGGCATAAGCTGACTGCTTTTGCATACTAGGAGTCAATTTTTTTTAGAAGAATGTAATTGGATGGTGGTTTTGGGTCAACACTGCTCCAATTCCCAATCCTGAAGCATCTATTTCAAGAATAAATAGCTGAGAAAAATTAGGGAGAATGAGAACTGGAGCTTCCGTAATAGCAGATTTGAGGTTTGTAAATGCAGCTACAGTTGATTCATTCCAAGAAAAATTATCCTTCTTTAATAAATTGGTTAAAGGAGCAGCTATAATTGCATAACCATTAATGAATTTTCTATAGTACCCAGTTAGGCTAAGGAATCCTCTCAGCTGTTTCAACTTAGCAGGCATAGGCCAATCCAACACTGCCTTTACTTTTTCTTTATTTATTGCCACACCTTGATCAGAAACAGTGTGACCTAAATAATCTATTTGTTGCAACCCAAAGGAACATTTTGATAGCCTTGTAAAGAGCCTATGTTGTAGCAATAATTTCAATACCACCTTCAAATGCTGCAGTGTAACGACCAAGAAGAACTGTATACCAAAATGTCATCGAAGAAAACCAAAACATATTTTCATAAAAGACCCTGGAATACCTCATTCATGAGACTTTGAAATGTGGCCGGAGCATTAGAGAGTCCAAATGGCATTACTAGCCATTCATAGAGGCCTTGATAAGTTCTGAAGGCTATTTTATGCCTATGTTCTTCCTTCACTAATATCTGATGGTACCCTGACCTTAGGTCCAATTTAGAAAAGCACTAAGCGCCATGCAGCTCATCCATGAGTTCATCAACTGTAGGAGTTACCATTGCCAACCAAAACTTGCAAGTTGGGAATGGGTTCAACAAGTAATTTTAAACAATATGCTAGCCTTGGTTGTAAGAAATTATTTGAATTGCCACTATCTAATAAGATTTGAACCTTCATTCCATTTATAGAGCCTTGGAATTTCATGGTGCCAAGTCCAAACGATCGTTTGAGAGCATTATAAGACAAATGGTGATCCCATGGTTCCTTCTTATCAGTATGTTCACTACCATCAGGAGGATTCGGTTGTAATTCACTTGAGTCACCTTCTTCCATATGCAGAATAAGGTACTGTTTGTTTGGGCACCTATGGTTTAGTGTGAACCTGTCATCACAAGTGGAGCACAACCCTTTTTCCCTTCGTAATTGCATTTTGACAGGGTCATTTTTTTACATTTGTAGTTTTCAGGTTATTGGCATTGAGATACTATTTCGGTAAGGGAAGGAGTGGGGGTAGAGCAGTTGATTTGATGGATTGGTTAATTGGTAGGCTATTTTGAGTGGTTTGTGTTTTAGGCCAAGGGCTGGAATTATAAAATCTTGATTTACCAGCATACCTCTCTTCATATAGCTTGGATAGGGACACGGATCGAATTAAGGTGGTAGGAGCTTGAGCAATGGCATTGCAATGAATATCAGGGGTAAGACCACCAATAAAGTAGTCCAACATTGCTTCTGGAGTAATTCCCTGAACCCTATTAGCAAGAGTTGTTAATTGCACATAGTAATCATGTACAGTAGTGGCCTGTGTCAGTTTAAACAGTTGTGCTATGGGACATTCATAGGGAGAGGGTCCAAATTCAAGTTCAAGAGCACGTGTAAAAGCAACCCATGAATGAAAGGGACTGGTGCGAGTTAACATTTGATACCATAAAACAACCTCTTTGTTGAGATGAATTGTAGCAATAGTTAAACGATGTTCATCCGACGTTTTGTAATAGCTGAAGAATTGTTCAGCTTTAAAGATCTATTGAAGGACATCTGATCCATCAAACCTAGGAAAATCAAGCTTAACACTCCTTACCTGAAATGGTTGATAAGTAGAGGTTGTAGCAAAGCTCGACTCTGGTTTGGAATTTTGCTTGAGTAACCTATCAATGGCTGACTTCACCATTTCGAACTGAATAGCATACTCCTTATCTCGCTTTTCCATTGCGTCTAGCAACTGTTTAATATCAGCTGAGAGTTCCTTTAAGCGAGTATTTTCAGCCATGAATTGTAATGAAGGCACCAATTGTAATGAATGTAGATTTTAAGAGAACTTTAATCGAACAGTAATGGCTCAACTCTGTGTTTGTATTATTGTTGATGGATTTGTTTCTTATAAGGAAGAAAACACTACTGACATATAGCAGAATCACAGCAGAGCAATTACAAGGACAACGAAAATGGAATGAAGAGACTTAGTTCCAAACAGAAAGAAAATTCCATAGAGAGAAATGGAATCCGAGTCAATCGTTTCTTACCTCTCTCTCCTCTAACCGAAACTTTAATACTACTTATTAGACCAATCATAACCACTCAGCCTATTTTGGGTCTCGAACTTTTCCTCCTTTCCTAATGCAAAGGATCAATAGCCACATGCCCATAAGGATGTCAATGAGCCGGGTCGAGCCCAGGCTGCCTTCGGC
>JAOTAY010000009.1:19380259-19419743 GCA_025629805.1 Erythroxylum baracoense | reverse complement strand
CTCCCTTATCTTAGGATATGTATCGGAATGACCTACGGGCGTCCCGGTGCGTACCCTAGGGTAATGGGGTGTTACAGGGCCAGGCCGAAATTGCCATCCCTACGTGCCCATCTCCAACTGTCTCCATTTCTACCTCATTTACCCCTGCTCTTACTGAATTGCTTACAACCGCCTCTTTAATTCCTGAACCTAGGTCCACCTTTAATGCAAAATTACATATTCCATATACTGGAGTGCCAGATGTTTATCCACACTAACACCAACATCCTTTTATACTTTGCGCTCTCGCTAGATTATCAAAACATCCTTCCCCGACCGCTACTATTTCCAATTAGCGAATTCCTTAATTAGGGATCAATATAAATTAATGCAAATAATTTTTTAATTTTATATAGTTGATCCACTCTGTCACATTATAGTGAGGCCCACTTTTTAAGTAAAATAATAAACAATGTTATGTCATCATTGATGTGACATTTAACTAATAGATGTTTAACTCTGTTAAATTTTTCGTTTACTGAGGGTCTATTCTGAATATTTTGTAAACACAGAGCTTAAATTGAAAATTTCAAAATGTTATGATTGAAATTGTATTATGATGTAAATGTTAAGGTTTAAAATATACTTTTGGCCTAAACCTTTAGAGTAGCCAATGAAAGTACACTTCTTTTATTTTAAATCAAACTTAGATCTATCATCATTGAAAATATGAATGTATGTAGGACATCTAAATATCTTCAAATTTGAAAGATTATGTTATTTCCTTACCACACTTCCTTTGCACTCATTCAGTGATGTCTAGAGTGATCCTTTGAAGAGGTAACACACCATACTCACCACTTTCACTTTTAAAAAATTGGGGAGCCATGCATTCATCTTTAAAAACTTGGCCCTTTTAGTAATGAATCTATTTATCCTTTACAAAACACCATTATGTTATGGCATTTTCCAAACTGTATAATATCTTAGAATTCCATACTCTATAGAGAATATCTAAAATTGCGAGCTTATATACTTAGTATTGTTGTTTGATCTTAATTACTTGATTTTTCTGTCTGTCTAATTTTTTACCTAGCCTTCTACGCCTTGAACTTTGTAAAGACCTCAAAGTTATACTTTAATAAGTACACTGAGACTTTCCTTAAAATTCGTCAATAATTCTTATAAAGTATTGGAAATTCTTTGATTTTGTGCTTGTCCATCTTAAGTGTCATTTTAGACTATTTATCAACCATGAAAAATATACAAAAATCTAATTTATAGTATTTGATGTCCTTTAATAGGCTTCGTTTGTGAAGTTTTGTCATCTTCTCTTTCACTCACTTAGATGACCCAGTAGCACATGTTATAAGCCAACACTATCATCTTCTAACTCTACTATAGTAAACTATTTATATACAACTATGTTCTTTATTAGTTTGTGGATGTTTCTTGCTAGCCTTGGCCTTTTTATTATAATCAATGCACCTTTATCACCTTAATATTGTCTCTGTCAGTTATATTGTCAAAAGCACTCACATGTAAGGTTTCTAAAGAGATCAAGTTCTTTCTCAAATATGACACATTCGAATATTGCATGACATCCTGACAACAACATCAAGCATTTTGATCATAACCTATCATATTTTGATGATTTCTCAAGTTTTATCATCCTAAATACAAATATACCTAAGTTACTTGATATGTTTAACACAAACCAATCCTTATTTAGTGTTGTATGATGTGAGAATCTCATATCCAAAATCTACAAATCTTATAATTGATGGGTTGAAATGTAGAGCATATTAGCATAATTAACAAATCATCAAATTTCCTTTTGTCATCATGTCTTTTCTTGTTTAGACAGTCCTACCTGAAATCTCGAATTTGCTCGCACTTATAGTATTAGACTGTTTTCATGCCTTTGAAGTTAGATTTAAAACTCCCCTTTGACGAGTCATGCTTATACTTCTTCCTCCTACTATTATAGTTTCCCCGTACATATAGTCCTTCAACTTGAGAGCTTTCGCCATTATTAAGTCTCTATTAGATGTGAGTCAATAACACAATAGTCATGTCTTTCACAAAAATTGGCTTCTTATCTAATATGAGAGTAGTCATCGAAAATTCATATGATGTAGGTAAAGAATAAAGTAGAATCATTGCTTATCTTCACTTGTTATGGTCACCTCAAGTTTTAGCAAGTCACTAACTATTTGGTTAAACGTATTGATATGTCCTTCAAGAGCTATTCCTCTGTACATCTTCAACTTGTATAGTCTATATATACTTATGTTTATATTTATATCCATAACAAATGCAATCTCTATGACGTAGTAGATGACCTTGTTTGACATAAAAGTTTTATTGTTCTAACCGATTGCGCATGTAACTATTCCTAATCGAGCTCATCCATATCTTTCAACTTATTCTCTTGTAGCCCCTTTGGCATAACTTGTTGCACAAACAAATTCTTCACTCTTCATTGCCATATTTTAAAATTCTCAGTTTTATTGAATCCACTTCAAACTTTGCAATTTAAATCATTGTTACCTTAGATATACTATGATATTACTTATTGAGAAAATATAGGCTAACGAGAATAGAATAGAAAGAAAAACAATAAGAATATAAGAAGATTTCAAACGAGGTTCGATTAATTAGGTGTCCTTACATCTTTGATAGCTAATAACAACTGATTTTCTATAGAAATAATTTGAAGATTATATATTTCATATATATAGACTAATTTTATACAAGTATAATTATATGTAGTTGTATAATACAGACATATACAACTTGCCCCTTTTCCAAATTATTCTAACTTAAAACATTATTCTAATATGGAATCTTTCTAGCGTTACAACTTCATACGAAAATACATTTCCATATAAAGTTGATTATTATGTACACGGTCTTAGATATGGCCATATTCTAAGTCGTATATGTCACTATCTTTTTCAAAAACATGGACATAGATTCTAATATGCTCATGCCCCCATGTTGTAGACCTTATTATTTTTCTGCATGTATAGACATAAGCTTCAATATGGCCGTGTCCGAAATTGTCTTCTTCAAAAAATCCTCTACCACATCAATATTGTCGTGTTCTAATTTATATTTTCACATTTAATTTTCAAAAAACACGTTCTAACAGACAACCATATTTATCTAAAGACTTTTGGAAAAAAAAAACTAATTTGCGTTTCAAACGTTCAAAATTGTATGACCGTGTATATAAACCATTCACAACCGTTACTTATTATTATCCGGTCATCGGACTTGGAATCATGCCTAGGAATGTGGAAAAAGGTCCTACCCGCCAAGCGTAAATCATGCATTAACATCCTGACAATGATTGATTCTATCTGAATCGCCGGGAATAAGCAATATGGATCTTTGGCGGTGATCCATGTTTCATTCTTGACAGTTTGTGATATTAAGGTTGTCTGTTAGCGTCAAATTATGTGAACATGTCATGTTGGTGTTGGCGTAAAGGCCTAGTCATGATAATAAATCTATGCCTGGCGGCCTTGATTCAAAAAATACACATACTCTTGGCGCATGTCCCTACTTTTGGCTCCGGATTTGCTTTGTCGGATCTCTAATTAATATTATAAATGGAAAAACAAACTCAGAACATTAAAAACCATAAAACGCTAGGTCTAATTAATTCAAAGTCAGTTCAGTGCGGGAATTCGGAGCTGGATGGTAATTGAACTACAACACGCGGGTAGCTGAAGTGTGGAAGCGAGACCTGACGTTCTAATCCTAATATTGGCCAAGGAGCTAAATCATTTGTTGTTCATTGAAGATGATACTTCATTACCACCGTTAGAATACCAACACGTGTCTGCTTGTTGTTTGTAAGTTGATACGATGGTTTTTGTCCGCCACCCAACTGGGCATGCATGGACACTTTCAATCGTAGACTACCACGTCTAGTGTAAGTCATGCTTCAGTTCATATTTCCTTCTCTAAATGTATCTTGTCTTTGTAAACATAACCTCACGACAGGATTTAAAAACTCACATAACTCACATGTATATATTTATATTTAAAATTCTATTCTTTTATAGACATGGAGTTTCTAAATATTAACCTTTCTCCACTGCTCAGTAATGCAGAAATGATTTATAGACGTAAGCTTTTTATCTAATCAGTCTCTTTCTTAAATTTTCAATCTAACTTTTCGCAGGTGATAGTATTTTATGGAAAGACAAAACCTTATTAGGCAGAGATAGAATCCTACTATACTTTAAAAAAATGACAATCATCAATCAATTTTAAAACTTCCCATTATAATGTGCTAAAAGTTCAAAGACTCATTTATTAAATTATGTAGTCCATTTGATTAATAATTTAAACAATCATAATTTACAATAGTCATCATTCATATACATCAGTATCATCAGTAATAATAATCAAGTTTAAGACTAACAAAGTTCATGAAGGTCATGCATCATTAATTCAACATACTTCCTTCCCGTATCACTATACTAGTCACTCTCCATAATTATGATTATAAATGGAAAGTATATAATGGGATTTACCATTTAGTTCTATTTTTAACAACATATATTGCAGTCAAATACATACAAAAAACACAAAAAATTAGAAATAATACATTCATTAAAGCATAAAGAGTGTCAAATATATAATAAGAGCCAATACAATAGTACCATCTACTAATCATCAGAACATATAACACTCGTATTCTTTATATGACTAAAGAACATTTTGGGCAGTAACTCCTTTGTTAAAAGGGTTAACAAACATAAGATTGATACTAACATGCTCTATTGGTACTTTACGTTTTTGAACCTCTTCTTTAACAACAAAGTATTTCAGCTCCATATGTTTAGTACATTTGAAATACTTCTCATTCTTGGAGATAAAAATTGTTGCAAAATTATTATAACACATTTTCAGCAGCTTGGCTATATTGTCGATAATCCCAAACAGTAAAACAAAGTTTCACAACCATTTAGTCTTAATCATGGCCTTAAAATATGCCATAAACTCAACCTCTAAAGTGGATGCAACAATTACATATTGTTTCACACTATTCTATAAGATGACTCCTCCGGCTAACATATAAATGTAGTCAAAAGTGGATTTTCTTATATATATACAACCATCAAAGTTTGAATATGAGTATCTAACCACCTAAAGGTGATCAGAACTCCTAAAAGTAAGCATGTGTTCTTTAGTTCCCTGCAAATATCTCATAACTTTCTTTGTAGCTTTCCAGTGATCCATACTAGGATTACTTTGGTATGTCCCTAACATCTCCATTGCAAAACTTATGTCTAGTCTCATATATACATGCCCAAAAATACATTAGGCTCCTAACTAGATATGCATATGGAATTGATTTCACTTGCTTCCGTTCTAAGTCACTTTTTGGACATTGCATGATGCTAAACTTGTTCCATTTTTTAATTAAAATGAGTGATGTTGAATACTTTTTCATCCTAGATCTCTATAATACTTTATTAATATATGCTTTCTAAGACAATCCTAACAATCCTTGTGATCTATCACATAATATTTCGATTCCTATCACATATGTTGCCTCACCCACATCTTTCATTTCAAAATGACTAAAGAGAAATTTCTTAGTCTTAGTTAATAGACCAAGATCATTAAATGCAAGCAAAATGTCATCAACATACAAAACTAAAAAATAAACTTACTCTTAATGACCTTTAAATAAATGCATTAGTCAACAGTGTTTCTTTTTTAATTTAAAAGGAATCAATAAAATCGTTGAACTTAAAATACCATTGTCGGGAAGCTCGTATTTTGACTTTTTTAGTTTACACACACTGTGTTTATTTCCAACCTTTATGAACCAATGGGTCTATATAGACTTCTTCATCTAAATCTCCTTTTAGAAAGATAATTTTCACTTCTATTTTGTGTAATTCCAAATTATAATGCACTAACAAAGCCATAATAGTTTTGTGTGAATCCTTCTTAAAGACTTGTGAGAATGTCTCCTTATAATCAATATCATATTTCTGAGTAATTCCTTTAGCAACTAGTATGACCTTGTAATGTTCTAGGTTACTAAAAGAATCGAGTTTGGTTTTAAAGAAACATCAACAACTACTTCTCTTGTAACCTTCTGGCAATTTTGTAAGGTTTCATACTTTATTCTATTTTATATATTTGAATTCATCTTTCATAGCATCTAACCATTTATCAAAATTTTCACTATTCATGGCTTATGAAAAGGTCACTGGGTCATTCTCAATTCCCATGTCATTTTCAAACTAATGAAGATATTCCACATAATCATACGAAACAGTTGGTCTTCTTTCTCTTTGAGACCTCATTAATGATATTTTTATGGTTCTTTTACTACAGGTTTATTCACTTTATGTTAAATTTCATTATAAATGGTGGGTTCATTAATTTGTTATTCTTCATGATTATTAGGTGGTTCAATAATTTGTGAAACAAAATTTGTGTTGGTGTATAAGCCACATAGACTTGCATAAGGACATCCATTCCTATTTCTTGAATATCCATTTTACGTGGTGTTTCACTCCCAATAGTCTCACTATGTTCAATAAACCTGACATTACTACTTTCCACAATTATTGTAGTATGCTAGGACAATAAAATATAAACCCTTTAGATTTCTCTGGATATCTAATGAAATAGTCATTGATTTTTCTTACATCCAGTTTCTTTTCATGTGAATTATAATGTGTAATTTCTACCTAGCAACCTCTAATATACAAGTGCCTTAAACTTTGTTTCCTTCCAATCCATAGTTCAAAAGGAGTCCTTGAAATTGCCTTACAAGGAACCCTATTCAATAAGTACATGACATTTTTCAGAGCATATGTCTACAAGGAAGTGGATAAAGATGAATTATATGTCATACTCTTAACTATATCTAACATAGTTTTATTACATCTTTCTGTCACACCATTTTGTTATGGTGTGCCTAGCATTGTGTATTACGCACTAATACCATATCTTTCAAGGAATTTAGCAAAAGGACTAAGATTTTAACCATTTTCACCTTACTTACCATTACATCACCACTTTTATCATACCTGACTATTTTTACCTTTTTGTCTAATTGCCTTTCAATCGCATTAATATATACCTCCAAGGTATTTACCACATTATATTTATCATATAACAAATAAATATATCCGTGACGTGAATAATCATCTATAAAGGTGATAAAAATATTTTTCATTATTGAAAGTAGGCACATTAAATGACCCACACACATCAGTATGAATTATTTTAAGGGGTTAAGTGCTTCTTGTAGCTTCTTTCTTTAATTTGTGTTTTGTTTGTTTTCCTTAAAAACAATCCACATAAATGTTAAGATTAGTAAAATCTAAATAAGGAAGTATTTCATTCTTTACTAATCTTTGAAGTTGTTATTCGAAAGTGTGTCTTAAACGCTCATGCCACAATTAAGTAGATCTATTATTAATGAAACTAAGCTTGACCCAAAATACTAAGATTCAAAGTTAATGAAGTTTCAACATGAAAAATGTCAAGGTTTAATTTATATAAACCATCATACAATACACCACTACTAATCAAGTGGTTATGTCTATCTAAAATGAAACTACCACTACCAAATTTAAATAAATATCCAAATTAATCAAGTTTAGATAAAGAAACTAACTTCCTAGATATACTAGAATATAAAAAGTTTCATATAAGTCCATATGATATCCAATATCTAGGATTGAGTGATAAGTCCCGACAACTTCCATTGGAACTTTCATTTTGTTGCCCATATAGATAAATATTTCATTTGATCTTATGGTTTGGGTCATAAAGAATCCTGGTAAGGTATTAGAAACATGAGCAATACAATTTAGAACCAATCTACTAAGTATTAAAAAAAACTTCATCAAGGTTTGTTTCAAAACGTAGATAAGCACTAGACTTACCTTTCTTCTCAAATCATGCCTTATGCATTGATCATGTTCCTTTTTGGGAATTTAAGAGGATTCGCCATTAACTTTGAGAGGTCCCTTCACTTTCTTCTCATGCTTCTTTCTATCTATCTTACCAGCTCCTTGATTCTTGACATAATTAATCACTACAAGAAGAATTAGTTTTAGTGACGGAAATTACCGATGGAAAATACTAATCTTTTGTCGAAAAATAAATTTGGCAACAGAGATTACTGATAGAAAGATTCATAGGAGAAATGACCGTACGTAAAATTCAGCCACAAATATTCTAAATCTGTCGCTAAATTTACTGACAAAATTAAAATTGTGGTCGCTAAAATTTACCGAGGGAATCACAATTTTAGTACCTAAAATTACCTAGGATGTTGTAATTCCGTTGCTAAATTTACCGACGAAAAGATATCTTCTGTAGGTAAATTATCTATAGAATGCTATATTCCATAGGTAAATTGTCGACAAAACTGCAATATCCGTAGGTAACTTTAGTGATGGATAAACAATTTCCATCGCCAAATTTACCTACGGAAGCAACTTTTCGTCGATAATTTAACTACAAAATATAACATTCCGTTGGTAATTTACCTATGAAAGATAACTTTCTGTCTGTAATTTACCTACAATATTTTCAAGTACCACTTCTCACTTCCCACTCGAATTTTGTTGTTGTTAATCTATTGATTATTTCTACTTTTAACTTCTTCAAATAATATAATATTGATTGATAATATAATGTAAAAATTATGCTGATTGATAATATAATATAAAATTATAATGTACAACAATAAATATCTTGAAAATAACTGCAAATTATTCATACAAAAACTTAAGAGTAGAAAAACATCAAATACATTCACTTAAGTACCTAAATAGTATAAATCTAAGCTATGCAATTGGTGAAGGAGGACGATCTGACTCTTGCGATTAGGTGCTGCCCCTCCCCTTCAACCCTTCCATCTTATTACAAAGATGGGCTATGTACTCCATCGACTGTTGCAACTGAGTTACCAACCTCTCTACTGTGTTCCTAAAATAAACGCCTCTCTCATTGGATGCGGACCGCCTACTTAATCCAGTTGTACTGGATGTAGAAGATTGCGAATAACATGTGTTTGCAAATGAACCTAAGCCAAAAATCCTTCCACGACAGTCCTTATCACCAATTGCATCAAGATATGTATGACTCTCATCAACAATTTCAGAGTTCTGAGATTGTCATTTAGTTCTTTCTTATATTTGGTCCTATTATTATAACTGTTTAAGTTAATAAGTGATCATTTTTAAAATTTTAATTTAAAGAATAAATTTTACACATATTAAGTTGTCTGCATTGGGTGTTGACAAAGGTCACACTATCATGCTTCTTAGTGGGGGTGTGCAAAAAGAGCTAATGTAGTGTAGACTTCCTGCATCAGAATAAAGTATTATAAATGAACTACAATTTACAAAATTTTGGCAGATTTTTCTCAATTTTTATGATATTTACCCCTTGTTAAACAAAAACATTTTCTCAACAACACAGTCATTCATGGCACCAAACATTTTGTTGGACCCCAAACTTTTTCTTACAAAATAGAATTTATTGGAGTTTAGTTATGAATATTTTATTTACATGTGTTGGCATGAATTAAATAAAAATGTTAGAATTAAGTTAAGGAGTTAGAAGGCATTAGATTAAATATGGAAGGGTAAGCTTGGAAGATTAAAAGTTGTCTTAAATTAATAAGAAAAGAAGATGAAAAGAGTTGGGTAAAGTAAGTAAGAAAGAGAGAAAGTCGTAGAAGGACCTGGAAGAGAAGGAGAAATCGAAGCATAGAAAGAAAAAGAAGGAAAGAAAGAAAAAAGAGAAAGAAGAAGAAAGAAAAGGTTCAGCTAAGTTTTTAGGTATTCTCTTATCTTTTCTTCTTGGTTTGGTAGAAGAAGAAATTAGTGAGAATGAGTTTTATGTGTTGAAAACGAAGGGAGAAAGGAGAGAAGAAACCTATTATTGATTTTTATGAATTTTCAACTAGATCTTAGTTCTTCTAGCTTAGATAAACCAAGAGTAGATTAAGTCTAAGCTCATTTTTGGATATTAAAGCTTTATAGATTTTCTATTTGTATATTAGTTTGAATGAATGTTTGTTTGTTTGAAGGAAACCACGAAAATCTAAATAAGCAATAGCAAGAAGGCGAACTTGAGTTCAAATTTACTATTAATTAGGTGGGTAATATATTTATGGTTATTGTAATGATGGACTGATTTCTTATATGTTTGTGTGCTTGAATACTTGTCTTTGAATCATTGTGAATGTGGAAAAAATACACTGTGATTTGTCATCTTGTTATGCTTGAAAGATTTTACTGCAATTTGTCTTAATGAAAAACCGAAAAGTCCAAAAAGCATGAAACAATAAATATGTGATGAAATGTGTGAACATCGAATATTTTCTTGTGTGTGGGCAAGAGAGATATCATTTTGTTTGTTACGTTCACGTTGACTTAACGCCTTCTCCTGACTACCCGCTTGTGGCATATGAGCTCCTAAGAATCAGACTCATTTCGTTCATGGTTTTTACTTCGATTTCTCCATTTCTTTCTATGGGATTCTCTCAAGCCATTTTATGTGTGTATTTCATTTTGATTGGTTGAACATGATATACAATTGAATGTTATGATTTGATGGTTGAAAAATCCATGATCTGATTTATGTGATAACATGTTTGTCTATGAGCTTGAACTGTAGATAATCTGATTATTAGATTAAAATATGATATAAATATATGTATATGTTGGGTTGTATGCGTGGTTCGTCACCAATGACTATAAACGTATTAGCCACTGAGCTTCATAGCTCACCCCAGTATTTCCACTCCTCAGGTGAAGAACAAGCAGATCATTGAACCTTGCAAACTTCAACAATCTCCAAGATACTTATCTCTTATAACTAAGTTAGTTCGGATACTTTTAGTAGCTTAGAAGGATATCAAACATGAGCATTCTTATTTGTTTTGTATGATGCTACTGTTGCAACCCTTGATATGTAATTAAAACAATGTACATACTTTGTTTTGTTTGAGAAATGAACGAAAGTGTTGATGAAGTTTCCTTTATACATGTTCGAATTTTCTACTTTGTTAAGTTGTTAATTTCGATTGGGAATAAAATTGTGAGTTGTTTGATGACTTTGGATAGATTGTTCTTAAATGAATGGTTGTGTTAAGAGCCTGTTATGTTAGGAGTTTTGTATGTATGACTTGTTCTTATTAGATTCGGGTATTTTGGTTTTTGTGAAAATGCATAATAGGCAGTAGAGGAAAAAGGGGGACAAAAATTGTATCCTGACTTCCATGATTAAACTGTGTTGATATAGGCAAAATTAGAAAAGATTGTCTTCGTGAAAGTTGTAGCTTATTCTCTTAGCTTTCTAACGACATAAAGTTTGTAATTTTTAGATATTAGATTAGAGAGTTATAATTTTTACAAGTTGGAGTGCACAGTCGGAGTGCACGATCATGCACAGTCGAAGTGCACACGATCGTGACCAACCCCGTTTTAAATGGAAATGCACGATCATGTACAGGCACGATCATGAATAAGCTATTTTTTCTTATAGGGCACACGATCGAGCTTGTGCACGATCGCGCACGCCCCTTTTCTTATGAGGCACAGCCGTGACTCCTTATAGTCACAATCGTGACCTTAAAACCTTTTAATAATCATGGTTATGACTCCTCTTAGTCACGACCGTGACGTTTTATTTTCATTTGTAAATTTTTCTCACAACGTGACTTCTTTATTTATTCAAGTTTATTTATTTTATTTTATTTTATTTTCTTTCTTTTCTCATTTGATCTCACAACCATGAATTCTTTTTTAATATTAAAGCCACCCAAACCTTTTGTAATTTGGCCATGAAATAAGTACGGAGACTCAGCCCAACACATTTATAACATTATCATTCTCCATAACATACATATATTTTTATTCTAAATTTCATACATCAAATTATATTGAAACCAAATTTCATACATCAAAGTATAAAAATCAGAATATAAATGTAAAATTTAGATACTTACAAGTTTCTCTGCATGCTCCTGGCGGGTCATAGATCCTCCAGTGCGTATTGGTAGACTTTCTCGCTTCGGTCCTCCAGGTTTGTTTGCAGAATTACGCTTTGAAATGGAGATTGCCTCGGGTGTTAACCAATATTACTGCCCACAACTCCATATTTCTTTAGGTATATAAGGAGGTTGTATACCATTCTTGTGTATCGAACCAAGAAAGTCTCTATAACATGCACAGGCTCGCTTCTCCCATACATTATAAATGACCATTAAAATTTGAATCCTAAAAGATTTCTTTCTGAAAGAAAAATAGCATACTATAAGTACTTAGAAACTACAATATTTATCTAATTAATGTATAAAATTAGATAAATAAAAAAGATTAAAGAGTTTATTTTTTGTACTTGAAACTCCTGATAATAAAAATCTTTTGTCTTCTAAGTGATATTTTTCCATATATAACCCTCCAGTTTTATCCTCTCTTTAAACTTGGATGAGATATTTCTATAGCACGTTTTAAACGGAACCAACCTAATATATAAACTAATTTAGATCATTTTCGAATTAAAACCTATAACTTCAACATAAACTTATGGTGTTATCATGTATTACAAAATTTTTAGAATTTCACTTACAGATCATTGACAATTGTCATGTAAATTCTTCCATCAACTCCTTGAGCTCTAGGCTAGAGGCTGCCTTCTTCATCCGCAATGTTTACCCGTGATATCTCTGTCAGTATAGATTTAGATTCTTATATAAGAGTAGGGTTGCTGGATGGTGTAGTAAGGTTACCGAATGGTGTAGCAGTAAGGCTGCTGGATAGTACAGAGACTGTAGGTGAGGAAGGTGATGTCTCATCTGGATGTGTACTAGCTGAATGTGTAAAATTTCCTATTTCTGTAGCATCTGCAAAATATGATGCTCTAGACAAATACTAGCTCCTCCAAATGGTGGTAACCTGACCCTTGGCCGCATTGTTAGTTGTTTTCTCTTCTATGACATTTTTTTAACCTGAAATTCACATTTTATTGATTATTGCACTAATAGAACAATATAAATTAAACATAACAATGTATTTTTGATGCAATAATAAATTTATTCATATAATATTCTATTACTTACACAAGTTAATCGCTATCATCATTAACTGTAAATCAAAATCATCATCATCTTCTTTTTCTGAAGAATTAGAGTCAAAGTCAGGCTCCTCTTCAGATCTCTCGCCCTTTATAGATTCCTTATCCTCTCTAGATGAAATTTCAAGATATTCATTATTTGAATCATTCGAAGGTTCATTCTTGTCATATATTACATTGCATTTAGTTCATGAACATTTTCTTGAAACTCTTCACTTTCAATACTTTTATTTTCTTCTTTCTATGTAATTTAAAAACACCTCTAGGTTTTACTTTGCAAATGACCAACTAATCTAACTTATCTCATCTTAAGCTGGGAAAAGGGGCATAATATACCTGAATCACTTGCATTGCCAACATGAAAGGTTCAAATTGTCTAAAACTTCTTCACTGGTTGATTTCAACTAGAGTGTATCAGCTGTGCACTTTTATTCCAACATTAGGAGTTGGATCAAACCATTCACTCGTAAATATCACACTCCGTTTTATTGGCAATGCAGAGTACTCAATTTCAAGTATCTCAGTAATTTTACCATAATAATCCATCAATTCTCCCTATATGTAAACCACACTATTTATTGTTGCCACGCTATGACCGTGATATTCTATATGAAATTTGTATCCATTAACAAAATACAATGGATACGATTTAACATTTTGCAAAGGTCCTTTAGTAAGATCATATATGAACTTGTTCTCTATTGAATTTTTTAAGGCCTACATAAAAAAATCATATTAAATAGTATAATGTCATTTAAACACTTTGATATGATAATTAAATCATTTCAATTATTGCAAGTGAAAACTTACATATTTCTGGAACCATTAAGGAAAATGTCTTTCAACTTTTTTATTGATATCATCTTGTGTTTTTTCAAGCATTAGCTCATGTAACCATTCCTCGTATAATCTAAAAGCATTATTATGTATTTCAATGGTTAACAACATTGGCCTCAAAAAACTAAATAATCAGTTTCAAAATTAACTTAAACCTACTACATGAAAGGTTGAACCTCTTGGCAATTCAATAAAATGTAACCACGGGCATCTTCTATTTCTTCTTCTGTTAATATTCTTCTTATTGAGCGTCCCTATATTTATACAGGATGTGTGAAAATGAATAAGTTACCATCAACATTACCCGCTTCTCCCCCATCGACATTACGAGAAACTTTTCTTTCTCTTGTGTCCACATGTTGCTCAAAATAATGTGAACAAAATATACTGGCTTCCTCCACTAAATAAGCATTACATATCGAACCTTCAACTCTAGCCTTGTTTTTTACATTTTTCTTCAAATGATACAAATACGTACATTACAAATAGGGTTATTACAATTCTGTGATTAAACCATGCTAAAAGTTTTCTTTAAATATTAAATATAATTACCTCTCAAATGGATAAATCCATTGATATTAAATTGGATCAGCAAGTTTAATCTCGGGTGCTAAATGTACGGGTAGATGCTCCATACAATCAAAAAAGCTTGGAGGAAAAATCCCTTCTAATTTGCACAAGATAACTAGAATTTCCCTTTCTAGTTTTTCCATTTCAGCCAACTTTATTTCAGATGATATTAAGCTTTTGAAAAACAAACTTAATTTTGTTATAGCTTCCCAAAGCTTGTTTAGTAGCAACTCCCAAAATGCAATTAGAATTCGTCTTTGCATAAATACATGAAAAGTATGACTTTTCATCCCAAATAATTTGTACTTCCTCATGTCCACACACGTTGCCAAGTTTGAAACATAACCATCAGAAAACTTTAGACTTTTCAACTATTCACATAAAATTTGGTTTGTTTTTTTGTCCAAAGTGTAACACGCTTTTGGATATTTACCCGTGTGAAGATCTTTACCTAACTCATTCCTTTAACAAAAAATTTTCAAATTAGCTCATGATTTTATATTGTTCTTTGTCCTCCCTTCAATGTTCATTATGATGTTGAACCAAATTGTCAAAAAAAAATTTAGTATACATCACATTTAGATTATGCCGTATCAAATTACTTTTTCAATATAGCAAATCAAAAAAGATACTTCATTTTCTCCAACCAAAGTTTTTACTAATGCTTCTATTAGCTTCTTCAACTTCAAGTTCTATAACTTTTTGCAACTCTAATTCATCAATCTCTCATAATATTTCTTCACCAGCTTTAGGAGGGGGAGGAGGTGTTTATACCATCTTATTCTTAATGAACCTTTGTTTATTGCATCTAAATGAATGATTTGGAGGAATAAATTTCTTGTAGTTGTCAAACTAAGATGTTTTGGCCTTGTTAGGAAGATAAAATGCATTAAAATCATTGCCACAGTAAGGACAAGTCGATTTCCTTGTTGTGCTCCATCCAGACAATATAGCGAATGTAGAGAAATCATTAATAGTCCATATTAAAGTTGCTCTAAAAAAATTTTTGTTTAAAAGACACATCATATGTCTCAACACCAAATTCACAAAGATGATGCAATTCAGATACTAATGGTTGTAAACATACATCAAATTTATACTTCAGATTCACAGGCCCTGGCACAATCACCATCAAGAACATATATGCCTCATTCATACACATCCACGAAGGCAAATTATAAGGAGTAATTATGATTGGCCATGATGAATATTGTTAGCCGGATTGACCAAAAGGTTGGAATCCATCTGTCGACAATCCCAACTTTACATTTCAACTTTCAACTGCAAACTCAAAATGGGTGTTATTTAAATGTTTCTATATGAGTGCATCTGATGGATGACTCATTATTCCATCTTCATGTTCATGTTCATTATGCCATCTCATGTAAGATGCAGTAACATCAGAGGCATATAGTCTTTGAAATCTCGGAGTTAGCGGAAAATAATACATTCACTTCCAAGGTAATAATTTTTGTTTTATAGTACACTTTTTAGGTTTGAACCTAAATTGACCACAAAATTTACACTATTATAATTCCACATCATCTCCCTTGAACAACATACATCCTAAATTGCAATAATCAAAATTTCAACAGACAAACCAAGACTCCTAATAAGTTTCTTTATATTGTAAAAATTGTTAACCATTGTATGATTAGGAGGTAATAATTCATCATCCAAGCACGAATTTTATCCAAACTTCGATCAGAAATATGCCCTTCAGACTTTATGTTCAATATTTGAGCAATCGAAGATAATTGAGTCATGGTCCCATAACTTGGCCATAATTCTTGGTTAGCTGATTTTAGTAAGTCAAAAAACTTTTTTGAATTTGGGTTTGATTCTTCTTTAAGATTTTCTATATTTGCTCGAAAGGTATAACCAACTTCATCATAAATATTTGAGTGTAAATATTTTTAGTTGCACCCACATTATTTGTTATAAAACCAGTCCCTTTTCAAACTCATCCACATTTATTGACGAGTTTACTTCATTACCCCTTGAGGTGCTACAAATTAATGGCTCCCTATGTCGTGTCTACTCAAAATAATTTGGAACAAATCCTTTTCTTAACAAATGGAGATTCACTTCATCAATAGGAAGAAAACGAATATTTTTGCATTTTTTACATAGATATATGATCTTTAGACCATCCATATATGCAGGTTCAGAACATGCATAGTCAATAAAAGCTTGAACTCTCTCAACAAACTCAAGATTAATGAAACCGTCGACTGTTCATCGTCTATACATCAAGATCTATCAACATTACTCATTTATACAAAACTATTATTTAAAAAAGTATTTTATAGTTAGATATAATAATTGTTATGGTAGTATCCATATTAATCTTACAAAACATTTAATCTTTTGTTTACACATTAACAATAACACAAGAAGAAAGCATTATATTATAGCATATGCTTTGGGATGTTTGATGTCCATTGAGTCCTTAAAGTGATGGCTAGGTATAAATCTTTTCATCATTAGATTCTTCATTTCCCCTAAGTTTTTACAAGTTTTTGACTATTTTCCCTCCAAATTGAAACTAACCAATCCCACCATATGATTTCACAATTAGAAAACTTAATCAAAATCAATTCCACCTTCAATGCTTTAGAGTTTCTATAAAAAAAAGTATGTTTAAGAATAAAATCCCACAACCATTGCATTGCTATAATAATAAAACCACCAAATTTAGTAGAAAAGGCATTGGGAATGTACGGTGACATTTTTGTAAGAATCAACTCAAAAAGATCAAAACTTTTAATTAACAAATGCAGAGACATTAATATCTAAAACATATGCTACAATATTTGTTTTGGTAAGGGAGTAGTTTTTATGTTGGGAAATAAAACATAGTTAAACGAGAAGATGGCTCTTACCTGGTTCATAATCCAAAAATGAACACCCGGTAAATAGAGAGACCCAGCCAAATAGTCTTTCAGATCTGGGACACTAAAATTCTAACACCTAATGCACCAATTGAAATTGAAATAAGAAATACAATTTAGATTCTGATACCTAGTGCACCAATAACAATAGGCTCATTTCACTTAATAGTAAAGACATTCATATTGTATTCATGCATTTGGTCGAAATGAATTTAATATGCATCCATGTGTAAGTTGGTAAATGAAACTTGTCATACTCTAAAAGTTACATATGAAGAAACTAACCAAGTTAAAGAGAGAAAAGTTATATGCTTACATATTAATATGTACTCATATAGATAAAGCGTGATCAAAGAACCTTACGCATAAGCTTTAAATTCAATGATATTATAAATTCTCTTAAAGGCTTAGGAAAATCTTGTATTGATATTGATATGATAAGAAAATTACTTAGGTCTCTATATAAAGCTTAAAAAACTAAGCTGAGAGTATTTAAAAAGACAAGCATTTGAATGTCTTAAATTAAAAAAGTTTATTAAATCTCTTTTCATGTATAAAATGCGCCTAAAGGAGACATAATAGGAGGAGTTGGCTATAAAGATGAAGAAATTGGAATTTAAAGCTCAAAAGGAATAATCAAGTGACGAAAAAGAGACTTTATCAAGTGATGGGAAGGATACTAACTTCATCACTAGGAAGTTACTAGAAGTTCCTTTATTATTTTGTATACATTTGGGAAGGATATTATCTTCATCACTAGGAAGTTACTAGAAGTTCCTTTATTATTTTGTATACATTTGGGTTCCATTCAAAATTTATTAAATGATTGAATAATGTATTACAGTTGTATCTTTTAGCATATTAGTTAATAGATGTCTAACAAAGATTGTTAAGGTGACTAAAGGTTTGACATAAGGGGAACCTCTGTACCTTAACTTATTTGCCTTAAACATGGAAGCATTATTAAGACTTGTGAAGCATATGATTAACCTAGAAATGAACTTTAAGTTCTATGTCAAATATGCTTATAATTTTCTTATATAAGAATGATTTGATTTATACTGATAGTGATGAGGTGAAGAATGAGAAATTTAAGAATTTTATGATGTTTAAGTTTGAGATGTTTGATATTAGTCTAATGCATTATTTCCTTAGCATAAAAGTTAATCGATATATAAGTGGTATCTTAATATAACATAAAAGGTATCTATAAGAAATCTTAAAAACATTCAAATAAAAAAATATGACCCTATAAGCATACCAACAGAAACATGTATGAATAGAGATAGGGATGGCATTCCTCAGGCCGGACCTCAGGCGAAATTTTTTCAAAAATTCAAGCCTTAAGTCAGGTCATTAAGCCTATCTTTTTCAACTGAGGTCAGATTGTTTTTTAATATCCTTATGTATGAAGATAATTAAAGATCCTGAAGGTAAAAGAGTCAATAGAACTCTTTACAAGAAAAATGTGGGAAGTTTGATGTGCTTAACTCTAATAAGACTAAACATTATGCTTGTTGTGAATCTCATTAATAAATTTATGGAATGTCTGAAAGAGATGCATCTCGTGGCTACAAAATGAATTCTAAAAAATTTGTAAAGGATAAAAAATGGAATGTTGTGTAAGAAAGAAGAAATATCATATTTTCTTATATTTACAAATATCAATTATATGGGAGATCAAGATGATAGGAAAAGCACATCTGACAATATCCTTATGATGGGGTTAGAAGCTATTTCATTATCATCAAAGAAGCAATCTATTATCTCTCTTTTAGCTACTTAAGCTGAGTTTATATCATTAAAAATATAAGATTATTAAGTAATATAGTTGAGGAATACTCTTGAGAAGCTTTGTTTCAATTAAGAAGGTTTTAATCTACTTTACTATAACAATAAGTTAACTATTAGTTTTTGATGGAAGCTATAAACACATTAATATAATATTATTAGTTTGCATGAACTTGCAAAAGAGAAATAGTTGATATTATTTATTTGAAAGTGAGGATTAAGTTACTAACTTATTCAAAAAAAAGCCCCTCAAATTAGTTGCATAAAATTGCTTGAAGTATGCAACATGAAAGAATATATAGATTTTCGTTAAACTTATGTTACAATACCTTTTAAATTAGTTTAGAAGCTCAAAAAAATTACATTAAGTGTCAAATTTGTTGCATTTAGAAGCTCAAAAAATTGCTTGGAGTATGCAACATGGAAAAATATATGCATGATCATTAAGCTTATGTTGTAAACATTAGTTTAAAGGAGGGTGTTGAAATAAATTGTCCAATTATCAATAAATTACCTAGACAAAGTCCATGGACTCCACAATATTTAATTGTTTTGTTATTTGTTTGATTTAGGCCAATATTGTCCTAGCCTTTAGGAGGTCAGTTGAAATTTTTGTTTCTTCTTTGCATATTTTATTAGTATTAAATTTGTGTTATTTTATATTATGCATTAGCTATATAAAGGTTTTAATGGCCACAAATAAAGTGTGTAAAAAAGTTTTTTTTTAGCTTCTATGATTAGTGTACCTAACACTTCATATAGAAGGTTACTAAAATAAAGCTATATAAAGAGTAACTCATGTCGATATTGAATAGATATAAGGTTGAAATTTTTACAATAAGATTGCTAAATGCTAACATACATTACAAGGTTCAAAAAATTAAAAAAGTATACATATTGAATTGAATCAATTTTTACCAACAAAATTGGCAAGTAAACAAATACAATGGATACAAAGCTTCAAATTTTTAAGATAAGATTCCTAAATACTAACATACATTATAAGGTTAAAATGATAGAAAAGTATACATATTAAGTCAAATATATTTTGACCAAGAAAATAGATAAGTAAACAAATGCAAAGCCACTAGTATAAAGTTGCTAATAGGTATTAAAATTAGGTAAAATAGGAAGCAAAAAGGCTTTTTATTTTTCATTGATATATATGTATACCTTAATGTTTGATAGTATTTCAAATAATGTTAACATTTTGTAGTCATAACATATTCAATCTTCAAATAAACATAACGTTTAATTTTGTTAAGCTTTTTTAATTTTTTATTGACAAGATATTTTTATTTATGTACCAAGACTCACCATTGTCAGCTTAGAGCCAATGTCAAACATCATTCTTTCTTTTTCTCACATTATTCTTAAATGGTCTCAGATCTTGGTTTTTGCTTACCACATCTAATAGTTGTTTAAGACAATAAATAAATGGTCTCACTTGATGAATGTTTAGCCATATCGACAAACATGCATTCTTAAATAAAATAAACGATGCTAGAGATTATTAAAGCATTAACATTCATCACGTGAAAGATGAAATTAGTTGTTCTTATTTTCTAAAAATAAAAGGAAACAATAAACTCAAACAACATAACATAATATATAATAGAACTTTCATCAAACACTTTATAGGCATAAGAAATTCATCCCTAACTATTAGCAAAATCATAGGTACGTGGCATTGTTTGCCAAAAGGAACACATTCAGACGCACAATGAACCATTAACATCTGAAATAGACGCAGATAACACAAACCACATAAACCAAAACTGACCCAAACAAAAGCTTCCCAAGCAGAAAAATAAAAAACTAAATGCAAAGGAGGAATAACTAACCATGATGGACGATTAATTGGAGATCAAGACGATAATGACTGTGTATGGAATTGAAGACGACGACGGTGAGGGAAGAGGAAAAAATTGTATCTTTACAGAGATGTTTGACAATGACGGTGGGGGAGAAGATGCTATCGACATTTAAATAGATATGGAAATGACGTCATTTATGGTTGAACAAATGATGTCGTTTTCCTTTTAATTAAAACCAAAATTTTGACGTTGTTTGAATTTACTAACAGAAAGAGAGTTCCATAGGTAAATTACTGACGGAAAAACTACTCCATATGTAATTTTCCTACGAAATAGTGTTTTTGTAAGGAATTTATCTACGGACTGGTATCTCTGTTGGTAAATTACCTACGAAATAGTGTTTCCGTAGGTAAATTCCCTACAGAAACTTCCTCCCGTAGTAATTTCCCTACGAAACTCTCTTTTTGTTAGGAAATTTTTTTCCTTTGGTAAATTTCGTACTCAATTTTTACCAGGAACCATTGGCGCTTATTTTTAAAACAATTTTCACTATTCCGTTAGCAAAGTTTGGTCTCCTCCTTTAGCAACAAATTTTTTTTCACAAATTACCTTTTTTCCTGACAAATTTACCTATAGAAAGCAATTTTCGTTGCTAAACTACTACATAATTTTTTTGTTGGTAATTTTTCGTTAGTAATTTACAATTTTCTTGTAGTGAATAGAGTTACTTTGTTTGTTCTTGAGTCTAGTCTCTTCTTGAACCAACATACATTGTAACTCATACACATTCCATTTGTCCTTCTTGATATTATAGTTCATTTGAAAAGGACCATACTCAAATAGTAATGAGTTAAAGATGAACTAGACAAGGAAGCTTTCATCCATTTCCACTGCCAAGGATTAAAGTCTTGTTATAATGTTTGTCATCTCAATGACTTGTTCATGCATAGTATATATTCCATCAAATTTCATGGTAGTCGATGTACATATAAAAGTCTCAGCAAGAGACTTGTCAACAATTTGGGAGTGCTCTTCCATAAACATAAGTAATTCCTAAGCATTTTTAGTTTTAGGAAGAGTAGACTTAATATTGTTAGCAATTGTCATCTTTATGTACATCAAACTCAATTTGTTTGATCTTTTCCAATTGTTAAAATGAATTTTCTCCTCATCAGTGCTTAAAACGTTTAGAGCATTTGGCTTCTCAATTATAAGTACTAAATCCAAGTTTAAACCCCCCAAGAAAGAGCATCAATTATTAACTTCATTTGGAGAAGTTTAGTCCATTAAACACCGTAATAGAAAAGAGATTTGGATGCATGGCAATAGCTATGATAGGAAGTTAAAACTGAATTTTAATGCTTTGAGTCACACAACAACATGTTACACATATTCAAAAAAATTTCATAAATTGTATATTAATGTTCACCTTTAGGCAATCCATTAGCATACCATACAATAAATCTTGATTTGGCTGAAAGAGTAAAACAACCCCTAATTTTTACATTGAAATCTAAATTGGACGCTAATGTTTCAGGGTGTTCAAAAGGAACCCTACCGTTTACAAAACGTTCAAAATGAACCCTAATTTTTAAAAACATTTGAAATGAACCCTGATTGGACGGAACCACTAATGGTGTTAAGCCCCCATCAATTAACTGCTGAAGTGGAAAATTTTTTAAAAAATTTTTAAAGTAGGACCTATCTAATGATGAAGTGGAATTTTAAAAAATAAAGTTCTTTCTCCTTTCCATTTAAACGTTGCGTGTTATTTTTGTACCTCCCACTCCTCTCTCTCTCCCATCTCTATTCTCTCTTATTTTTGTAAAATCCTAAACTCCCATTCTTTTTTTCCACCCTTTCCCTCGTCTCTCCTCATTGTCTCTCTCATCCATCTCTTCTCCACTACACACCTGAAACTCATACGCCCTTCCCCTTATGTGTTTCATTTATTTTTTACCCCTCACACTCCTGCATCCTCTACCTCTTGTGTTCAGTGTTTTGATGACTGTATTTAAACACTTCCATTTAAACGTAGCATATGTTGCTCCTCTCCTCCTCCCTTTCGTAGCTTGTGCAAGTTTGGCAACATTTAAGGAAGGTTTGCAAATTCATGCTCACGTGATGAAGTGTGATAGACTCAGGGATGATCTTATCTTGGTTAATGCATTAGTTAATATGTATGCAAAATGTGGAAGAGTTAGTGAAGTTAGATGTGTTTTAAACAGAATGTCAACAAGAAATGTTATGTCTTAAGACCAATGGTGAGTGGCTGTGTAAACACAAAGAGTGTGAAAGCTACCAAGTCCATGTTTACAAAGATGATGGAGAGGAATGCGGTGTCCTAGAATGCACTCATTGCAAGATATACGCAAAATGAGGAGAACTGGGAACCTATGTCTAGCATCCTAAACTGTTGGGCAGCTTGCGTTTGCGTCTGGGAGCTCAAATCCTCATTCTTAGTCTCTCCAAAAATGACATAGGTCTCAAAATTATGGCTCTTAAAGACATTAGGTTTTGAGATGAAAAATAGAATCCAGAAGGGCAAAAGGTATTGGTTAATTGCAACTACTCAAAAAGGCAAATGAAAGAAGACAAAATCAGACCAAAAGCTAACATTTTCAGTTCTTTTGATGGAGACCCTGCTAACACCAGTAATAGGTTTCATATCAAGCTTCAGCATTGCCTTGCGACTCTTCTTTTTGCTTCTCCTCTACTTTGAGCTCTCATTTGTACCTATATCCCATTTGAAATAAATAGACTTTTTAGAACTACAAGAAAAGAGCTTTTTACCAAGTTGGGAAAGTATCATAAGGATAATGACGTGTAAAGATGGATGGACACCTGATAAACTCATTGTTGCATTTAGAGTTCAAGTCTAAGACTTAGAACTATGTCAAAAAAAAGGTAAAACAAATTCTACTATGACAATCTAATCCACAAAGATAAAAAGATGTTTAAACAGAACAAAAATTAGGTGCAACCAATCGGTAACTATTTTGATTTCATCCTGGCTTTAGGATTAGAATAAAAATTTGATTATATCAAACATATTGTAAAAGGGAGACTTATAAATGCATCTTCCTTTTCATCATCCTCTTCATCTTCTTCTTTGTCTTCCTCGTCATCGTCGTCGTCGTCATCATCTTCATCTGTGTCGTCTTCCTTCACATCTTCCACAAGAACAACCTCCTCACCTTTGTCCTGTTAATTAATAGAAAATCAAAATCTGAGGAATAATAAGGGAAAAACAAAAAGAGATAACGTTTAAAAAATTTTGACGTCATCATCAGTGGGTTCCACTCTAAAATCTTTTTTAAAAAATTCCATGTCCGTAAAAAAATTTGCCACATCAACAGTTAACCAACATAGGCTTAACACTGTTAATGGTTCCATCCAATAAGGGTTTATTTTAAACGTTTTCTAAACAGTAGGGTTCATTTTGAACGTTTTGTAAATGTTATGGTTCATTTTGAACACCCTGAAACATTAGGGTCTATTTAAAACGTTCGGGGTTGTTTTGCTCTTTTAGCCATCCTGATTTTCATAAATTTTATATACCATATTCATTCTTATTGACTGTAAAATAAAAAACCATCCTTGGCAATTTTAAAAATACTCTATAGTAATGAGTTTCAATTTACCCATGACATTACAATTCATTAGCATCAATTTATAAGTAATTACAAAAATTAATTAATATGTTGGCAACTTTCTTCACACTTAGCACTGGCCAGTTGCCAGCGTTGGAATGTTATTCCCAATGCCAGTGCCCATAACTTCCGTTTCATTTTTCTTTTTTTATTCCATACAAATACAATTGATTTAACATTCAAAATCATAAAATCATAAAAATTTCCATATAATTCAGAAGCATATATAAAACAAAATTTATGGTTTTCCAAAATTTTAAATTAAAGTTTATAAAATTCTCTATATCATGAAAAATTCACAGCAAAAGAGAAGCAATACCACATCTAAGGATAGTCTCATAAAACATGATATGATCTAAAAATTCATGGAACTTACATACATAAATTTATATTCAAAATTCTATTATCATAAAAAGATAGAGTTTTTTAATACTAACCTTTCTCTATTTCTTAGTGATGTAAAAACGATTCACAGACATAAGCTCCTTACCCAATCTCTCTTTCTCAAAATTATATCTTATTTTTCATACGTGGTGGTATTTTGTGAGCAAAAACTTATTAAGCAGAGATAAAACTCTAATATACTTAAATAACTTTTCATGGTAATAGATTAAAAGATTAAAGGCCTACTTATTAAATTATTAAATTCTCTAATTTTCTTTATAATGCATGAGGGACTTAAAGGATTTATTTCCAACAATCTTCTCTAAAATGTGTTTGTAAATATTAGGTATGTCGTTCGGTATAGGTCGTGTTTGGTTAACAACTTTTCAGCTATTTTTTGGCTGTTTGACCCATATCAATTAGCTCTTTATTTGTTTGGTTAGTAGCTGGTTAGGTCTAATGTTTCACTAGCTCCTTTACTGGAGCGTTTTAAGATAGTTGATTCCTTTATGTCAGTATTGCCCCTCTTTACTCTCTACTCTCTGCTCTCGATCTTTTCCATCTTCTTCTTTTCTTCTTCCTCATTCTTCTTTTTTCCCTTTGTTGTTCCTTTCATTTTGGATTACTAAGGTTCTGTCAAGTGGGTTGCTTGAGATAGTTTTGGATGACTTCTTTATTCTTTATTTGGGTGGTTTTTTTCACTCCTACTGCATATGGTTTCCATATTTTAGCTTTTCTAATGTTGAATGGTCTAGCATTCTTCATGGGGTTACAATAAACTTCAGCCTGAAATGGACGCAAATAATTCATCTACTGATGCGGTACGTTTTGCCTTCATTTCCTATTTTACACTAATTTGTTAGATACAGGCAATCGAAATTGTTTCTTTGTAATTTGTTTTTCTTTTTTGTGATTTGATTCGATTCTGCTACCTACTAACATAGAATGTGAAATTCGTTTAGCTATCTACTATATGGAAAAACTCATATAAAGGTGGTGAGTGGAGACCTTGTGTGAAGAGGTCTTCATAAGGTATGAATTATGTTGATGACCTGAATATGGATTCTGGAAACATCACACAAAGCTTTGCTTTTGATAAATCAGTTGTCAAACTAAAGATATTTGGTTAAAAATCTAGTATTGCTAGATAGTTAGTTTTGGCTTTATCTTTTTATGCTTGAAGGTTAGCCTGCTTGGATTTGACTTTCAAGATGCAAATTATGGCATTCAAATGATTGGTTGGATGTACCTGAGTTTTTCTACCATTGAGTTGTACTGTGCCTCTTACCGTGAAAAAGGGATGGTAACTGTTAATTATGCTTGACACCATGAAATTCCAGTGTTGAATAATGCCTGGTCTATGCAATAGATTCTGCAGTATTGGATTAATAAATTGGTATAGAGTACAAATTTTGATATAGAGTACAAATTTTGAGAATTCTACATATATATCAGGTAGTTTATCTTTGGGTGAATATGAGTGGTAGCATTTGGTTGTTTATCCAGCAACCTAATATGTTTGCCATTAGCCAACAATAAATGCTTCTGTTTTTTTCTTGAGGGACTGAACTATCTATAAGAAATATATTACTTGGGACTGATGAAGATGGTTGGTAACTTCTGCAAGATTATGATGACTTTCCATTTTGTATAGCTACTTTTCATAAAGAAATAAAATAGAATTTTTGGGTCAAAGATATGGTTAATTTGTTTGAGGATTAAGTGTTAAGATTCCATTTCGTTGCTATCATTTAGGTTTGAAACTGATTTTAACAGAGATGACATTTTCAACCTGCCCAGAAGTTGATAGGCTAGGCTCAAGTTAACCTGGCTTCAAGCTGAGCTCAGACTAAGGGGCCGACCTGAAGCCCAACCTAAACCCCTCTTTCTAAAACAACATCATTTTGGTTTATTTGTCTAAAATGATGTCGCTTCTGTTTTTAGATTTAAGAAACTCAAGACTAAAATGATTTTGTTTTCTTCAGTTACACTAAAACGATGTCATTTTGGGGGCCAAAACCTGCCTTCTCGGATGTTGATCATTAACTCATAGGCAAGCTCTTTATAGCTTTGATTTATCGTATTATTCAATTAGAAGGCCAACATGGTTTTGCTTGTTTATGAATATTTGTTTTGAAGTAATGGGAAAATAACCAAAGATAGCCAAAACTTTATTGACTGGTATTGTTCAATGCATTAGTACAAAGTTCTGCTATTCTCTTGTCTCCAACTTCAACATGTTCAAACTTCAGAGATACACTCATATATCGCTATTAATTCTAGTCAAAATGTATTTCTGGCACTGTTATAGCAGAAGCATTTAACAATCATCATAACAGGAACATATTCTATGTTACCACTGGAATTCCTAGAGAACTAAAGACCAGAGTAGATTGAGATAAAATTTATTAAAAGATTTATTTATAAGGATATGAAATTTGTTTCATGAATCTTGACATATGTAGAGATATAACGTCTGCATACAACTTAACTATTTTTGGTCAATAGATAACCTTGTTGTTTACATGACATTGCTAAATATAACATTCCCCACCTTAATGTAGCCATGGACATGAATCATGCATTTTTTCCCCACAATTTGATTATATTGCAGATGTTTATCTCTAGCAAAAACTTTTTCTGTGCTTATCACTATTGTATTTTATGGTTGTTATATTTATTATCATAGGTTTACCTGAGTCAAATGGTTACTTATATGTTGAGGCAAATGGTGGCCTGAATCAGCAAAGGACGTCGGTTGGTGCTTCTCTTTCAATCATCATATATTCACCTTATTAATGATAAGTTTTGGTAATCACTCCACTGTTATGTAATCTCAGTGCATTTATTCTTAATTTGTAGATATGCAATGCAGTGGCTGTGGCAGGTTATCTAAATGTGACACTTCTGATTCCAAATTTCCACTTTCATAGTATTTGGAGAGATCATAGGTTTGTTAGCATGTTCTCCAATGTAGCATGTAGAATTATAAATTCCATTGTTTTTTTAGTTAACTAGAAAGCCAGTTTTGTTATATTCTCTTTAGCAATTTAATTCTTTTACCTATTTATAATGGAAAATTGTCCCTATTTCTTGCTCTATTAATTGGATAGATCCAATGGTATTGAAAGTATTTTCTTTGTCTAACTAGTTGCCGTTATTTGGTCTCAGTTTTGTTTAGCCATCTATTTTTTTTAATTTCATGCTAAGGTTCTAGCTTGCAAAAAGTTCCAACCAATATTTTGTTCTATCACTCCTGAAAAAAGAGTTATTTGCTACTAATCATCTTTCAGGTGAACTATACTGAATTGAGAGCCACTTACATGTGTGATTTCTATATAAATATTTTACTCGAGGATGAAATTAGAAACTAAGGTTTTGTTGGATAAGTTGATGATTTGCTGACTATTTTAGAATGTTGTTAATTTGAGCCATATGACCCTAATGCCAATTGTTATGATTACCTTAGTTTTTGCATTTCTGTTTATTCTCAAGCTTCGCAATGTTCACAATGCGTTGCAATTAAATTTCGTATTTCTATTCTCCAAGTTGATGGACCTTTGGTTTTGACTTGTCCAGCAAATTTAGTGATATCTATGATGAAGATTATTTCATCAGTTCCTTTCAAAATGATGTACGGGTTGTTGATAAGATTTCAGAATATCTTTTGGACCGGTTTGATCACAACTTAACCAATGTCTATAACTTCAAAATAAAAGCATGGTCTCCAATCTCATACTACAGGGATGTTGTATTTCTAAGACTATCAGTAGAAAAGTGAGTGGTGAAGTTATAATACGTTATACACACATACATCAATCAATTTGGTTATTACATAATTATTGCGGTACTATTCTGATCATATACGGTTGGCCAAGATATTACTGACCATATGCTTGGTCTTTCAATCTGTATTATGTGTTTTGATAGATGTTGCAAGGTTATAAGGATATCCCCTTTTGCCAATTGCCTATCATTTGGTGCTCCTCCTCCAATCCAACGGCTTAGATGCTTGCAAATTATGAAGCTTTAAGGTTCTCAAGTCCCATATTAGCTCTGGGACAAACACTAGTTTCAAGAATGAAAGAACACAGTGTTGACCACGATGGAAAATGCATATATGTGCATCTTCGCTTTGAGGAGGTTGGTGGTCGTTATTTGGAAAGTCTTAACTAATGCTCAGTGCTATTAACCATCATATCATCTAGCCCATTTTCTTACTAAATCTTATATCGCCCTTCCTAATATGCAGGACATGGTTGCTTTCTCTTGCTACTTTTTTTATGGTGGAGAGCAGGAAGACAGAGACATGAAAGCAGCCAGGAAAGAGGTTGGAAGGGAAAATTTACAAAGCCTGGTCGAACTATACGTCCTAGTGCAATCAGGCTTAGTGGAAAGTGTCCCCTGACATGTGAGACATTGAAGATGCTTCTAGCTAACATTTCTACTAGTTGATAGGTAGTACATTGTGATAGGTATAGATAGGTCGAACATTATGACATTGACAAAAGTGTATCTCATTGCAGATGTAGGATTCATTGATGTTCATGTCATCAGAGAAATTTTGTTTCTGCAACATGTTTATGCATTTGATGTATAGCATGTTCCGGTGGAATCACTAACAGATTTGTTAATGGCAATTATCATTTGGTAGCGTTACAGTGATTTGAAAAGAATCTTTTTATAATTACCCAAAGAAGATGGTTCAGTCTTCTTGAAAAAGAAATCAAGATCATATATCATTGTCTGAGTAAAGTAAAGCTACCTCGCTTATCAGTGGCTTGAGAAGAACAAAATCAAGGATGATTCTTAGGATCTATCATCATCTTCATCATGATGATGATGATGATGATGATGATGATGATGATTATTATTATTATTATTATTATTATTATTATTATTATTATATGTTCTATTTTTTGTTAGAGTTGTAAATTTAATTTTTGTAGAATTAAATATCTAAAATCTAAATTCTTATGAGAATATTCATCGAAATACTAAATATATATAATATTCATACCCTCATAATTTTTTTAAAAGTTATGTCCTCATAAGTCATTTTACACATAAATAACTAATACTAAATAGCTAATTTTACTAAACATCTTTGACAATCAGTTAATATAATCTGCTGGTCAAATCAACTAATATAATCAGCTATCAGCTAACAGCTGATAGAATTAACTAATAGTTAAATACAATCAACTGATTGCCAAACAAGGCCATAAGTAGGATACATAATCCTTCAACTAAAGCTTAACAGCAACATTTTACAGCTAAATACAATCAACCGATTACCAAATAAAGTCGTAATTAAGCAAGATACATAAACATTTTTAGCGCGAATGCTCTCTCTTGTCATGATCTTCACGGATCCTGCAAAAGCTGGCTAGAAGGAAACCTTGCAAGAACCCCAAAATCATTGCTCGTACTTGTCTCCAACCAAACTTTAATAATGCCTTGTTCATCTCATGCGTTGTAAACTCAAGATTATAGTAGTACTTGCGGTCATCTCTGCAATTGATCTGCAGGTCCATTGAAACATCATTATCAATTTATCCTATGCATATCATGTCCTCTTCTATAAGTTGGCTGATCCATGGAACATTATCTACACCCACGTGAACTCTTTTCTTCTCAGCCATGTATACTTTACAAAGATCAGTTCATGTCAAGCGGGAAAATTCTGTGATATGCCTAGCGAGGCTAAGCTAGCTATCTTAGTCCCCACCACATCTCTTATGGTGTCAAATCAACATTTCCATCTGCTCTTTAGAATGCGGCAGTCGAAGAGAATAATCAACTTTGATACCTAAAAGTGGTCCTACTAGGTTATTATGATGTATATGGTCCCGTGATTCGTTTCCACTAACTGTTACAGAATTCACGCTTACAGACAATAAGAGTCGCTGAGTTTTGTTGGTCTCCATCACCAAATTGGTTCCACAGTAAGCTTGGTTTCGTTAATGAGATGTGGTGGAGATATCGAATAGTTAGAATGCCTTCTTTATTATATATGTCGCAACAATTTTTTAATTTTCTTATGACTTTGGTTTACGTAGTAAAAGCTTTATTGTACCTTTGAAACATCACTCGAAGCATATATTATCAACGCGATACACTCATGTTCGGAGCTTTATTACTTGGCCGGCCATGTAAGATTGCTTCAGTTTTATACAGCTAATGTAGAGATAGTACAATGGGGCTCGTAGTCCGATTATTGCCAAGTTTTTTCCTACAAACTCTGAATCAAAAAGTATTCCAAGCAACAACAAACTCCTCAATACAGTCAAGTGTTTACTTAATGCTTTTGATAATAATAATTAAAAAAATGACAATCACAAACTTATAGCTTCAACCTTAGAGAACAATTAAGAAGGCCTAAAGTTTACCAATCAAACTGCCGACAACTCGCTTGGAGTTATTACTATGTCCTTGCACGCGGGAGTCTAATCTCATTCCAAATGCTGTACCAATAAAACATACCATATCAATTACAAGATACAGTTGCCCCCAACACGACAAACTCAAACAAACGAAAGAGTGAGATTGATCCGGTCGATTTACATCTAAATAGACCTGTAGTGGCTAGTTAGATATGCTTAGACTGAGAAACAGGACAATAGCTATACTTACCACCAATCCTGACGTACCAACTGGGCCTAGGAATAATAGTGCATCACATCAATATTTTCCCACGTCCTTTTCTCTTCGGAGAAATTGCTGTTCAATGAGAATTAACGACCATGTGCATGCCTATTTAGTGAATCATGCCTAACCATTGTACTTCTAAATTGTAAACCTGTCAGATAGGGCAGATACAGATCGAAAACTAAGATGTAACAGTATTCCTTCTTGTCAAATAGAATCTCACATGACCAAAATGATGAAAGAGAGCACTTCGGATGATGCATATGGATAGTGAACTGTTGGCTTTGCTTCGCTGTCACAAAAGGGCAATAAAGATACAAGTACATTACAGTTACGTTTCCTATGCGTAATCACACGCTTGTATGGTAAAGGAACTCCCAAGTTGTTCGGCGTCCCACATCACAAGTCGCAGAATCCTTGACGGGGAACCATGTTAGTCCCTTGAGGTCTAATCAGAAGTTATTGGGATGGTGCAGCACCAATGGCTATGAATTAATCTCTTTTAAGGCCAGGTCAACCGCAGGTGCTAATGCTATTGGTCTCTGTCAGTACTGGCGACGTTCTAATCACTCACGAAACTCTTTTCGGCTTTATATAATATCTTTAAGGTTTTAATTCCACATGTGATACACGGTTGAAAAACAAACAGAAAACCATTGTAATGCTACTTTTTGAGTGGGGAGTGCGTGCACAAGTGTCCTAACTTGCCTCATACAGAAGCAGAGCACTGGAGCCCCGTAGATCATGTGATTTGCGACCACTTATGGGTGCAACTCGTATGATTAGGTCCCATGTCTCCTAGCTTTTGGATAATGGTTTTGGAGAACTACGGGAGCTAACTTTCATCCATGGTAATGTCACTTATAGGATGTGGATATTATTGACATTATCTTTTGTGGTGTGAACAGTCTGTATTGGCAAGTGAATGGATCTTCTTTGTTTTTGCTCAATTTAAAATATAGATCTAATTTTTTAATAAAACAAGACATTTTATATAATCATATATTTTAAATAAAATATTTAATAAATCAATAACTTAAAATTAAATAATGAGAATAATTATTAATAAATTTTACTACTAGACAAATTTGTATCTTCTTGTCTTCTAGGAGGTGGTCGAGTTGATAGAGTGGGGGTATAGAATTAAAAGGTCCTGTGTTTGAATTCTCCTACCTACACTCCCTTGATCAAGCAAAGCCTGTCGTACAAGAATTATCTAATACGGAGTACCCAATTAATATGATTTGCAAGCTATTGCATCAATTCGGAGATTTATCCAGTGTGCATCTAAAAAGGATAGCGACTGCGGGTTTTTCCATTCTAAAAAAAAAAATCTTAATGTTGGTAAATCTATTCATTGATGCTATTACCAAACTTGTAAAGTTATATGTACACTAAACTTATGATTTTATTATTGCAAGGCGTATTGTCACTTTGTTGCAATATCAAACAAATACTGTAGGCTTTTAACAATCATCTTCTTCTGTAAATTGTAAGGAAACATGCTTATAAGCAATTTTGAGGCCCCTATTCAAGAATCTGAAGCCCAGAAAAGAGTCCAGCCCTTTTTCTAACTTAATTGGTTCACCTTCCGAGGCAAGGCCGTTTGGCAAGAAGACGCCATCGGCACCCATACCGCTTTAGTCCATCATACGCCGGGATGCTCACGCCACATTCCTCTCATCTTAGCCGTTGATCGCTCAACGGCCCCTATCAGATAATCCTACGGTCAAGAAATGACAATGTAGCGCTCGATAAGCTCGTGTCTCCTAGCCGCGCACGATAGCGTACTCCCGCTTTTAACCCTTTGTCGTCAACGTCGCTCGCTCCCAACTCACACCCGATCCTTATCCGCTAATTTTTTTCCGGGAAAATTTAAATCGACAAGTTTCGGTATGCTGTTATATCGATCTGTATCATCTTTGTGTCTTTTCTTTTTTATGTCATTTTCCTGAGAATTTCGATTTCCGCGCGAAAGCTATGTGTTCATTCATTCATGTGTTTGGTAGCTCTGATCTCATGCAGGCATTATCTTCTCGTGGTTGCTAGGGAATGCATCTGAGATACAGTTTGCATTTCGATTAAGATCGGAGCGCACTTGGGATCATCCACTGCTTTGAAATTGAAATTCTTGTCCAGGAGGGTGGAGAATGAGGAATCGTGAAGGTTTAGGGTTTCGGTTGAGCTGGACATTGAAGTTCGCTGCTCATATTTAACTTATAAGTAAGTTCATTTGGTAGTGTAGCTGTTGGGCTTTATGATATGGGATGATTTCACGTGCACCTTATACCTAAGGAACGCATAGGTGATAGGTTGTAGATATTACTACGGTAGATCATTTGCATGATAGGACACACAGATGGATAGGTAAATGTGTAGATTTGGGTTGTTTGGCTAAACCGGAAGTGAAACGAAATGCATGTTCTCTCTAACCAATCTTAGGACCCTTTGCGTAAGTTGTACAATCCCAGTTCCAGATGGGATATTAGATAATGTTGTCATCTCCAGCTTCAATGTGGATCGGATTTATGGATTAACTATAGTGTGATTTTCCTATGCAAATATTTGGTTGCTAATTGTAATCAACGGCATCTTCTGCAAGGGGAAGAAAATGACTCCCAGAGAAAGTCACGCAACCATTGTAAAGTACATTTCATCTGCGTTCGTGTAGTTTTTAGTGCTGAACCTTTTGAAAATTTCTTGCAGGGTTATATCCACAATTCGTTTTTTACTATGAAAATGATGTCAAAGCTACCTGGTGTGATGAAGGAAACCTCTGACAGTGGCATAGATTCATGTCCAGATGATACTGGTTCTGTGGAAGAAATGCCAGAGAACATAATCTTGTCTAGGCAAACTTCTATAAATCTTGTCCCATTTATCGGCCAGAGATTTGTTTCCCAAGATGCTGCCTATGAATTCTACTGCAGTTTTGCAAAGCAATGTGGATTTTCAATCAGGAGACATCGCACAAGGGGAAAAGATGGTGTTGGTAGGGGAGTTACTAGAAGGGATTTTACATGCCATCGTGGTGGTTATGCTCAAGTAAAGACTTCTGAGGACGGAAAGCTTCAGAGAAATCGAAAATCATCAAGATGTGGATGCCAGGCGTACATGAGAATTGTTAAAAAAGCTGATTTTGATGTCCCTGAATGGCGTATTACTGGTTTCAGCAACATCCACAACCATGAACTTCTGAAATCAAATGAGGTTCAGCTACTCCCTGCTTATTGTACCATGTCTGCAGATGACAAGAGTCGAATTTGCATGTATGCTAAAGCTGGAATGTCTGTACGACAAATGTTAAGGTTACTGGAGCTAGAAAAGGGTGTTAAGATTGGTTGTTTGCCATTCACAGAAATTGATGTTAGAAATCTTCTACAATCTTTTAGGAATGTCAATAGAGATAATGATGCTATTGACCTTCTTAAAATTTGCAAATACAAAAAGGATAAAGATCCCAATTTTAAGTACAACTTCCAGATTGATGCAAATAACCGTTTGGAATACATTGCTTGGTCCTATGCTTCATCCATCCATTTGTATGAGGCTTTTGGAGATGCTGTAGTATTTGATACCACCCATCGTTTGGATGCTTATGATATGATTCTAGGAGTTTGGATGGGAGTGGATAATCATGGGCTTAATTGCTTCTTTGGTTGTGTGCTTCTACGGGATGAAAATACCCCATCTTTTTCCTGGGCGCTAAAGGTAAAATATTATTAATTGAAATCTGTTGTTATGTGAGGATCTAACTTCAGTATTGTCTTAGACTTCTTGATTATATGCACGATGGCTTTTTCCACTGTGTAACCAGTAATTTTTATTTTGATGGAAAGTTTTTACTTCATGATGACTAGTATTTAGCAAACTTTTCTCTTTGTACTTGCATAGGAGTTTATTGTAAACTTTGCCAATTCATTATCTGTCTACTTCTTTGAAAGAAAGGATTGCATACGGCGGTTTCTTTTAAGTCCATGGGTTTATCAAACCATTGATTTTTCATTTCATATTATAGTCTACAATAAAATATATAACTCTATTATCCATTTGGATCGAAGTAATAGTGAGTTAAGTTTATGTTACAAATTACAATTATTACTTTTGTGTTGATCACGTAGCATTAAGCTGGGGTAGCATGAAGGTCCAATCGTGGCTATTCTCTATTGGATCATACCCGTTGTTGTAGTCATTTGGTATTGTCCTGAATTTGTTTGCCTTTTCACGTTCTTAAACATTTATGGCAGACATTCTTGGAATTCATGGATGGAAAAGCTCCTGAAACTATATTGACTGATCAAAACATGTGGCTTAAAGAAGTTATTGTTGCTGAAATGCCAAGGACCAAGCATGCTTTCTGCATATGGCATATCCTTGCAAAGTTCTCTGATTGGTTTTCGGTTCCGCTTGGATCACAATACGATAAATGGAAGAATGAATTCCATTGTCTTTATAATTTGCACTCGATGGAGGATTTTGAAGCAGGCTGGAGTGACATGGTTGATACTTATGGACTACATGGAAATAAGCACATCATCAGTCTATATGCACTCCGCACATTTTGGGCGCTACCATATTTGAGATGTTACTTTTTTGCTGGAATGACCAGTACATTCCAGTCAGAGTTGATTAGTGCCTATATCCTTCGGGTTTTAAGTGCTCAATCTCACGATAACTTTGTAGAGCAGGTTGGACTCTATCGCCTTTTTCTTTTATATTGTTGATAATGTTATTGATTTACGATGTTTAAAGATCCTATTTGCAGGTAGGTGTTGTCGTTGAGTATAAAGAAGAAGCAGGACCAAAGCAAAAGATGCAAAGAAAGGCCCACAAAGTCTCCCTTAAAATGGGATCTCCAATTGAGTCTCATGCTGCTTGTGTTCTTACACCATACGCTTTTAGCAAATTACAGGAGGAGCTTGTACTGGCCCAGCAATATGCATCACTGATGGTAGATGAGACTTATTTCATTGTGAGACACCATACAGATATGGATGGAGGATGCAAAGTCCTGTGGATCCCTCAAGAAGAAGTCATCAACTGTAGCTGCCATTTGTTTGAGTTTTCAGGAATTATTTGTAGGCATATTATCCGTGTCCTATCAACGAACAATTGTTTCAACATTCCAGAGCGTTATTTGCCTGTTCGCTGGCGCGAGGGTACATCTTTGACAAAATCTTACCAGGATTTTACTTCAGAGGAACATGGAGGGAAAGTACAGTTACTGCAATCAATGGTTTCGACACTTGTTTTGGAATCAGTAGAGACAGAAGAGCGTCTCGATGTTGCTTGTGATGAAGTTGCTGAGGTGTTGTCCCGTATCAAAGGACTACCTGGGCCAGCACATAGTGGCAATGATATTTATTATAACAGTCCATCTGATTCTTTGATGCTTCCACAGGTTGAAGATTCTGATGGATTTGTCCAAAATTTAGCTAGTGGGAGTTCCAGCGACTCTATAGCTTTGGGAAAGATAAGAGAGAGAAGACCAAGAGATGGGATAAACATCTACAGGAAACGGAGGCGATTCCCAGCGCCCTTTGAGCAGTTTGGACATCATACAAGTGATTGTCCCTTGATAGGTGGTGATGACCTGAATGGGGACGGGCTGGGATTCCTATAGTAAATTGAAGGAGGAACTTAATTCTGTATATAACACATACCCTTGTCCTTGTTCATACGCCAATATTTGAGAAAGTGTATCAAAATTTTGTGTTCTTTTTTATTTTTCTAGGGTTGTTTCTTTACCTTTCCCATCAATATTAGAAATTTTGGTAAGTTTTTTTTTTTAAAATTAAATTTATTGAAATAAAATGAAATATAAACATACAATTAAAGAAGCTTCTCCTACATCCAGGAAGCTAAACGACAACGTTATAAAATCCATGGAACAGTCAAAACGTCACCGTTATAATCATTGATACAAGGTAATGCTTAAAACGATGGCGTAATGAGCACATAAGTGTACAAAAGCTTTAACAATCGCGACTTTCCTTTGGTGGGTACTAGCACGGAGAGGCTGTGCAAATGCGCAATCATAATTCAAATAAGTATAATGGTAACGTAATTTAAAATTAATGAGTATTTATATATATGTTATGGTCTTTATAGTTATAGATGTATAATTGAATAATGTGTAATTTAAAATTTTGTGGAAGAAAATAGAATTATGTGAGTGCGTATAAAATTTCGTCAAAGAAAAGAGGTGAAAACATAATAGTTGGATTATGCCGAATGAATTAATAAAATAAGTAAGTTAAAATTAAAAATTTTAAAAATTTAGAAATTTAGAAATGTATAGTAATGAATGAATTTAAAAATAAATAGATGAAATATGTGAGTGAATATTGTGAAATTTATATAGTGGAAAAGATAAAATAGTTTAGTAAAAGTTACAAGAAAATGTGTAAATAAATGTGTGATAATATTTTAGTACATAGTTGAAAAAATAAGGATAAAATTTTATTAAAAAGTATACAAATATAAGGAGTTATAGCATGATTTAAAAATTTTAAGGAATTATGGGTGTGATAATTGTGACCTATGGAAAAAAATTAAAATTAAAATTTAAGGGAATTGGAGAGTATTTATGAATATGTTGTGTTATAAATAGCTAAAGGTGTATAAATAAATATTGTTTAATTTTAAAATTCGTGGAAAAAATTAAAATTCGTGAATGTGAATAAAAGTTTTTGGGAGAAAATAAGTAAAAATATAAGAGTTAGCATATTTAAAATGAATTAATAAAATTAGTTAGTAAAAATTTGGAATGAAAAAATAAGACAAAATTTGAAAATGTATAATGTAACGTATTTGTTATAAATGGATAAGAATAAATAAATTAATTATAATATTTGAGTTAAAAGTTAAAAAAAAATCATAAGCCACGGGTGTGATTTATTGAGTCACACTCGTGTCTGAAATTTAAATAAATAAATTTATTATAATATTTGATAAAAAATTAAAAATTTAAAAAATTAATGAGTCACGTGTGTAACTGAAAGTAAATCCCTAAAAACCACTCCTCTAATCCCAAAACCACAAACTCCCATTGTCACCTACAATACGATGAATGGAAACTCGTAAGAAAATCTTATTCACCAAATGGAAAAGGTAAGTACTCCTCCTATCCACCACTTAACAAGTAAGGAATCAAATGCAGGTCAAGGTTGCAGGTGAAAAAGAAAAAGCTAAACTCAATTATATTGACAGTTGATCATGGACCAGGAAGAGGAGTAAGGCACCCTAGCATTTTGGCCTAAGAAAATACTAGTTTTCAAATAAGCAGAGTGAAGATTAGTCTCTCATGAGCCATATTTAAGATCATTTCTGCATAAACTTGACCCTCTTTTAGAGTAAAGACCTAACATGCAACCTAATACTCTACGTAAAGGTTATGACACACCAGAATGTCAATAACAAATTACTCACAACTTGGAGCATTATTACATTAAGACTACAAATAAAATGTCTTGTACCTTCTGTAGCCATCACACCATCCTCATTGACAGTCATTGCATTGATTATAGTTTTCTGTTGGGACCTACTAAAAAAGGAGAATAATACAGTCAATTAGAAACAAAATTACATAGTAATATAACCGATGACAAAAGTGTTGGTGTATGCCCCTGCAGCCAATTTTGGTTGTAATTTTAATTGTATAAAATTTGTTTTATTCAATAAAAAAGGCATTCTTTATCTTTGTGTATTTTTAATTATTTAATTATTAATCATAAAGATAAAATCCCTGGAATAATTG
>JAOTAY010000009.1:19337821-19351556 GCA_025629805.1 Erythroxylum baracoense | reverse complement strand
ACATATTTTCATTTAATCATCATACATGAATAAAGCTTCCATAAGCTTAAATATCCATGAATGTGCTTAAACTTAATCTATTATTGGTTTATCTAACTAGAAGAACTAAGACCTAGTTAAGGGTTCATACAAATCTAAAAACATCAATCTCTTATTCCTCTTCTTTTTTCATCTTTATTTCAGCTCATAAAAACCTAGTTTCTCTACTTTCTTCTTCTATCAAAATAAGAAAAGAAGATAAAGGTTAAAAAAAATGCAGCTGAATCTTCTTCTTCTACTTCTTATCTTCTTTTTCTTTCTTTCCTTCTTCTCCTTTTCTATTTCGGTTTCTACTCCTCTCTTCCTTTCTTAGTTTACACGACTCTCTTTCTTTTTTCTAACCTCTTAAACACGTCTCTCCCTTTCTCTTGTTGTTACATGACTCTCTTCCTTTTCTTTAGTTTCTTTTAGGTTCTTCTTCGACTTCTCTCTTTCTTTCTTTCTTACACGAGCACGTCTCTTTCTTCTTATTCTTATTCTATTTTTCCAGCACTTCACTCACGCACCTTCATTTGTTCTTCTCTTATTAGTCTAAAAACTACTATAATCTTCCAAACTTACCCTTTCGTATTTAATCTAATGCCTTCTAACTCCTTAACTTAATTCTAACACTTCCATTTAATCCTTGCAACCATATGAAATCAAAAATATTCATAGATAAACTCCATAAATTTCTCATTCAAAAATTCTGATTTTTATTCATGCCTAAACACCAACAAATTTTCATTTAATAATTCTAACTTCCAAGAAAAGTTAGGTAGTCTTAAAAAGCACAAAGGATATTGTTTCCTTTCCATAGAAGATATTGCAGCTATCTCAACTTCTAATCCATTTGCACTATTAGTCAGTACAAAATGACTCTTTACTAGGTTGATTACTAATCTTGACATTTCTCCAAATTGCTTTAGAGAGGACATCAAGATCTTAATAGAAGTTGGATGTGCCTTGCAAAAGAGTAACAACAAAATAAAGATTGATTAGAGATAACTTCTTGCATTTGCTGTGAAACTTGAATCCCTTTTCCTTCTCCACATCATGCTTCAATAATAAGATTAGAACTTCTATATAAAGGATGAAAAAATAGGGAGACATAAGATCACCTTGTCGAAGTCCTCTCGCCCCTTTAAATAATCTAGTTGGTACACTATTCACTAGCATTGAATAGGCAGTGGTGATTATATATGCATCTATCCATTTAATGAAAATAGAAGGGAATCCCATCACCTCCATCACCAAAAGTATAAATTTCCATTCCACACAATTAAAGGCCTTATTGAAGTCAATTTTAAAAGCACAGTTTGGCAGAGAACTCCTCCTTTATTACCCCTTAATGAGCTCTTGAACAATGGAGATGTTTTCCCTTATCATCGTTCCTTGCATGAAAGCATTTTGGTTATTACTAACTAACGTCCCTAAAATTGTCATGAGCCTATTAGCTAAAATTTTAGAGATCACCTTATAAAGAATATTAGAATAAGAAATAAGCCTAAACCGTTCAAAGGAATTAAAGGTACTGGTATTGGGAATTAAGCAGAGGAAGGTTTTATTAATCTGCTTTAACAATGCATTAGTAAAAAAGAATTCATTCACAACTTGCTTAACCATCCTTCCAATCTCAAGCCAAGCTTTCTGAAAAAAAAACCCCATTTAGGCGATCGGGACTTGAAGCTTTATTTGGATTCAATTGGGAGATCACTTTTTCAATCTCTACATCTTGAATAAGTTTGATTAAAATAAGAGCCTCTTCTTGAGATAGCTTTTTCGAGATAAAGGAGTTTATCAATTGCTAAGTAACTGAAATCCTTATAGATTGACCATAAAATCTACTAAAATATTTCTCTGCCTCTTCTAAGATTTGATCATGATGCTTGAGTAGCCTGCCATCCTCAGTCTAGATTAAACAAATTCTATTATTATTCATCCTCCCCACTAATGAGTTGAAGAAGAGATTAGAACATTCATCAGCTTCTTGCAACCAATTAACCCTTGCTCTATGCTTTATCATACTTTCATGATTCTTATCGAGAGATAGCCGTTAAGTTTCTTTTTCTCCAGTGACAAAAGTAGAGGGTCCCCAGGTTTACTAGAAAGTTGCACTTGAATAATAAAAAGATCACTCTTAGATCTTTTAATAGCATCAATAGTGGAGCTTCCCCTTTTTGCATTTAGTTTTTTCAATTCATCCTTAATTGCTTTGAGCCTTTGAACACATATAAATTGTTTAGTTCCATACATTTCCCTCAACATTACTGTATGAACAGCCTCTTGAATACCTTCCATATCTGCCAAAAAGTTGTTAAATTTGAAAGGAAATTTAGCATTTTGTTTTAAAAACATACCTTTTATCCTCGCAGAAGAGTGGTCAGAGAAGAGAGGATCTTAGAAAGAGGCAGAACTTATAGGAAACTGAAGTAACCAACTTTGATTTACTAGCACTCGATCCAAGTTTTTCCTTATAGACCAGTACTTTTCTTGTTTATTACTCCAAGTAAACATGTGACCCTGACATTTGAGATCAATTAGGCCTATTATCTCCACAAAATCCTTAAAATCTGATGTGTAGTTCTTTAAAAGAGAATTCCTTTCAGCTTCAGTTATATACAGAGTAGCTTTAAAATCTTCACTGATAACCTAAGGGCCAAGCACTCTATTATGGAAATCCATCAAACTCTTTCATAGCTCTTTCCTTTGGAAGGCATAATTAGAGCCATCTATGACAGAGGAGAAAATATACACATCCTCTACTTTGAAGTGTCATCTTATGTGCATCACTTGCATTTCCACTTCCAAGACATCTACGTCCACAATTTCTAGATTAAAACCTATAATTATAGAAAAGATGTTCTCGGATCATCTCCCATTATAGAAAAGGAGAAGGTTTTGAGTGATTCACTTCTATTTAGCCTTACAGGAGAGTTTAAATTGTTCTAACTCCTCTTTCTTTTCCCCATTCTTTTCTGGAGTGTCCATTTGAACCTTGGCATCTACAGAGAGGGAAGTTACCATTTGTGCATTGCTCACTGATTCTATGTTTACCTCTTGCACAATCTCTTGATTTAATTCTTTTTTAGTGCACTCATGACCTGTATGCTTATCTAATCCAATCAACTTCTCATAATCTCTTCTTAAGAACTTCTTACCTGTAGGTATCCACCTTTTTCCTTAAGATTTTAGTGATGGTTTCCATTGATAATTAACATAGACACTGTCTTCAAACAAGGGTTCATTGGCTTCCAATTGCATAACTGTTATACTTTCTGACATATTTTGTAATGACTTCATGTTTATACACAACCTTGCATATTCAACTCTTTTTCTTTGTGTAGTATTTTCATCCATACAAAGATGTTAATTATCTTGCTAAAACCTTTAATAGTCCAATATTCAAATAGGACATTATGTAAATGCACCCATAAAGGAACAACTTGGTGTTTAATGGAATCTGCATAAATTCCTGGTCTCCACGACTATAGAAATAAAGTTTGGTTTAAGATATGTCATAGACCTTCCTCCACCATTTTCATAGCTGCATCTTTAGATGAGAAGGTAAATAACATCATGTTTTCTTTTACTATGAGCACTTCCAGTAAACCTTTGTTCTTCCACATATTTTATGTCCATTTTTGAATAATTGAAAATGCAGATCTCCTATCCCAAAAGAAGCCAATCAATGAAGCTTTTCAAGTTTTTGCACCGACCTGAAGAAAATCCAAATTTGGGGAAACCAACAATCTACCATCTTCTTCTTTCAAAGGGCAATAATGCAAGGTACAATCCTACCCCCTCCCCTATTACTTGTTTCCAGCTTTTACTAACTTATTGAAGAACTGCAGGAGCAACCCATAGGAATATCTGGAGAAGGAAGAGAAGAACCATCTACGTCTTTTGGCGGCAAAGGAGCAACCCATAAGAATATCAGTAATGGACAAAAGGATTACTGACATTTCTAAAGAGCAAAAGACTCAATAAGGCAAAGGTCATAAAGTTAGGGTCAACTTTTTCAAAAGCTAATTTTAAAAAATGTGAAAGTGGACAAGGCGAGAAAGAAATGAAGAGGATGATGACCAAATTGACATTTGAAGAGAGAGGAAAGAAAGAAGTGTAAAACAAAGCCAAATCTGCATCAAAACGAGAAATGGGATTATTGAGGAAAGAAAGATGACCTTAGGTGCGGTAGTTAAGTAGAATGGAAGCTAGTTAGGTGAGAAGTGTTTCATGGCTCCTAAGTTCTTCTTCCAAGTAAGATGAGTGGGAAGGTGGCTAAAGAGATGACAAAGTCAAGGACTTTTGTTCAAAGAGTTGTCGTGAAATCCTCTTAAATCATAGTTTTGAATTGTTACTCACCGATATTGACCTAAGGGTGACAATGGCCAGTCTCGCTAAATTTTTTTAAAATTAAAAGTATAAAATAATATATTTTTAATTAAATTCAAGGCTGGGCTATCCAGGCTTAGAGTTATCCAAGGCCTAACTCTTTAAGCAAAATGATGTAATTTCTGGAGTCAGTTTAAGCCTGAACTTAACCCAAAATCAGCATATTAAAAACACTTTAATGTGGACACGAGTCAACCTGCCATTACCAACCCTATCGACCCATTGTAATGAAAAGCAGTGTTGTTAATCCTCTACTTGGTACTGTGGTCAGTTTTTTCATGCTCTTATGCCTGTTCTTTTCAACCGGCTAAATATAACATCATCAGCATAACAAAATATCAGTTCAACAAAACATAACAGAGCCCTCGTGTCTAATTACCGCATCTAGACTAATTCTGCGGCACTGAAAGCCCATTAAGCTTTTTGGCTGCAGCAGCCAGTGTATCCCTACTTTTACAGAAAGCAAATCTGATGTATCTCTTACGGTAGTTTTTAACTACATCAGGATATTTCTCCACCGCATCATTTGATTGAAAGAATTCACAACCTGGAACGGCAACCACCCCTTTTTTCTTTATTAGTTCCTCCGCATATTCCACCTGAACCATCAGGCATAACACTGGAAATTCAACAGATTGAAGAACCCCATTTTGTACATTGGAATTAGATGAGTGGAAGTTTTTGGAGCTCGAAAAATCGGGAAGACACTTACGTCAGAAAGTAAGGAATCCTGAGGAAGCTCTGCAAATATAAAGAATGAACCTTGGGGCTTAAAAGAAATCTGGAAACCAATCCGAGCAAGCATATTGACAACGTAATCTCTTTTAGATTCATATTCCTGAATACCCAAAAAAAAAAAAAAAGAAAGTACTAATAAATAATTACAGAATATAGAAGGAAAGGGGAGTCTGATGTTGATGCCGCATATTAATTGTCCTGCATTGACATGTAAACTACTAGAGATAATCATACACAACTTCAGATTGTGTTAAAGCGGTTCTTAGGACTTACTCTTCTCAATGATTCAAAATAGTCTTGAGGGCTAGAAAGAGCAGTCAAGGCTGCTTCCTGGAAGGGTGCCGGAGCAGAATCTGTTATTTTAGCATGAATGTTTCTAATTGCAGAGGCAAAGCAAGGTGGAGCAATTGCCCATCCAACCCTCCATCCTAATAAAGAAAACATAACAGTAACAGAGTCTATGATAAGAATGGAAAATTGGCTACCAATTGAAATGGGAGAGTCTTATAATAAGACTTCCCAGAACGAGCAATTCAATAAACAACCCAGCGAGGTGCTATATTATCTAATACCCGTGACACTGAAAGTTTTTGACAAGGAAGACGTGATGATTGTCCGCTCCTGCATTCCTGAAAGCGAAGCTAATGATATGTGTCTTATGTTGTCATATGTGATATGCTCATACACCTGCAGGAAGAAAACAACTACGTCTGTAAGTCACTCAAGTTTGCTGCAAGTTCAATCAACAAATAGCAACATGATCCCATAAACAATTTAGAAATACTTCAAGTATATATTCTCTATTATAAGCTTCTTGAAATCTGAGGTGGGAAATTCTTAAGTGCTTCTCTTATAATGATAACAAAGCAACTAATAAGTAAGAAAAAGAGCAGAACACCACTGAGGGCTGTCCAAGGTGGTAAATAAGCATCCGTAATGATTTCATCCACAAAAAGGAAGCATGGTGGTTGTTAAGAAACTCAATTAGTCATTATTCGACGTAATCATACAATTACAGGCAAAAAGATTTCCATACTTCATCAGTTATTGCCAAGCAATCCCTTCTGCAGCAAGTGCCAGCAATAGCCTCAAGCTCATCCTTTGTGAAAACTTTCCCAGTTGGATTGTGAGGACTGTGTTATTTCTTGTCAGTAAGCATCTAAAATCAAAGTTTATGCCATCTTTCTCAAGCATTATCACAGCATGGAACATAAACAAGAAATTATCTTATTTGATTTAATAGTTAGCTCTCATTTTACCTGTTTAGTACTACAGCTTTTGTTCTTGCAGTAAAAGCCCCCTTGAACTTGTCTAGGTCCAAATTCCAGTAAGGAGGATCAAGTTCCACATACACCTGAAGTCCAAATCGTAGTTCCATCGATATCAACCAGTTGTAATAACGTTAAAACAGGTTAGATTCAGTTGTAAACAAAGAGCTTACAGGAACTCCTCCAGCCATCCTAATGCATCCATCATACGGTAAAAAGGAAGGATCAAAAACAATAACTTCATCGCCGGGGTTTATTACTGAACCCAGAAACGAGTAATGTTAGAATATCCGGTATTGATTAAAGATGAAAATGTTAAAGAGTTTATAAAGGATAAGGATCAGCTATACAAATGACTAATTCTACTCATTTGGTCGACTATGTTCAATTCTTATTAATGATTCTACACTCTACTCATATTAAAAAATTCTAATAATTAACATAAGGTGCACAAAACAGTAACACTCAACTTTCTACAATGCGAAGTGCAAACGGAGAAGAAACCCTACTTGCGAATACAGCCGCCGCGAAGGCCTCAGTTTGGCCGCAGCAAATAGCAATATCCGTTTGAGGGTCAACGTCCAAACCATGCATCTCCTTCATACTTTTCGCCAAGTGGTCACATATTCCTTGCACGTGCCTCATTTTGCAACAGTGACCACAGAAATGAATATCGACAAATACAGCACCTAAAAACCACTAAAACGCGCTACACACATGCTTTAATCTATTACCTGTACTGGTTGAAGTCAGAGTTGATGGCTGAGATGGCGGCGTTTTTAATGCCAGACGGAGCAGGGAAGTCCGGGAAACCTTCGGCGAGGTTGATGGCATTGCAACTCTCTGCTAAAAGGGAGAGTTCTTGGATGAGTGAGGAAGTAAATGTCTTTGCCACCAATGACAGCTTATTCTCCATGGAACATCGCATTCTTTGAGTCTATGCTTGTCTTCCTTATCCTCGGTTTGGTTTCTGATTATAGTGTAAAGCCTAAGTATAAAAATAAATAAAAAATATTAAAATAATTTATAAATATTGACAAAATTTTCTTTATAAGTATTTTTCAGAGCGGAGATTGCCCAAATTTAACGTGGACCCTAACGCTATAAGTGGAAACTCGGAAATGGGTTATGTGGGCCTGCGCTTCCATCATTTAAGCTTTTCCTGATGGGCTTGCTTACCTTATTCATAATCCAGATAATGTCTTCGAGTAATACACAGAAAAAAGGTTAAGAATACATCACCTATTTTTATTATTTTGTGTTTATTTTATTTATTTAATAAATAAGATGTACAAAAATTAGATAAACTCAGAGTAATAGCTTTTTTTTTATGATTTAATTACTTAATATAAACAAAATAATGAAGAGTTTACAATTGGTAGCCAAATAAAATAAGATTATACAACAACAAAGAATCCGCGGAACTGACTAACAACTAAAGAGGGCCGGATTCACGGCGGCGGTGGCTGTACGTTAGACGCTACCGAAGTTCAAATTCAAAAATCACAGTGGCAGTTACCGTTAATAAACCCAAAATCCAGGCCCACTTTGCCAATAGCCTCCGGTGGTTGAAACATCAAACATGAAACCCTCTATAATTATAGCGCCACCCCGCATCTCATTTCAACTAAATCCCCAAATCATACTCTTTCACTCTCTCAACGCTTTGAATCCTCATTCGAATTTGTTTAGGTTTTTTTGACTTTTAGCTCTTTCGATTCGATTCCAGCGAGTGAAAGATGTCGTTGAGACCCAGCGCCAGGACGGAAGTCCGGAGGAACCGGTACAAGGTGGCGGTGGACGCCGACGAAGGGCGGCGGAGGAGGGAGGATAATATGGTGGAGATTCGGAAGAACAAAAGAGAAGAGAATTTGTTGAAGAAGCGCCGCGAAGGACTTCAAGCTCAGCATCAACAACCACTCACTTCCTCTCTCACCAGTTCCAGTGCCGATAAGAAGGTTCCTTGCCTTATTTGCTTCTAGTCTTGTTTGGCTAAGTATTTTCACTTATGCGCTTTGGGTTTCTCTAACTTTTACCTAGCTTTTTGGGTAACCGTTAGATCATAATTTTGTTTGGTTCCTGGTTAGATCATTAGCAAGTATTATTGTTTTCTTTTTAGAATCTTGCATAGGTATTTGTCTATCAATGATTTCACTTTGTTGATTCTAAATGAGTCAGGTAGTCTTTACATCATTTGATATCTTTAAGTTCTTCCTTTTAGAATAAAGACATGGATTTACTGTGAGCAAAATTTTGAATATAATGCAAATATGTTAGGGGAAAAGGTGTTCCATATCTGGTATAATTTATTTGTGTTGTGGTTTCACTTAGGGAACATGATTTCTTATTTGTTGCACTCGGCTAATTTGAATCAATCTCACGCTGTTTTTAATGTGGCTGCAGTTGGAAAGTCTTCCAGCAATGGTTGCAGGAGTGTGGTCGGATGAGAGAAATTTGCAACTCGAGTCAACAACCCATTTCCGCAAATTACTCTCAATAGGTTGAGGCGATATTATGTTCCTATATATCATATTGATGCAGCATGTGTGTCCCAAAATTTAACTATTATATTTTGCATATTTATGTAGAGCGTTATCCTCCAATTAATGAAGTTGTAAAATCTGGTGTTGTTCCTCGTTTTGTTGAATTCCTTGGAAGGGACGACTTTCCGCAACTTCAGGTTTCAATTTATTCTCTATGTTATTTTTGTTTGGTTATACTCTTGAAGATTTATCTAATTTTAATTGCTTAGTCCCATTTTAACTTTTTTCCTCTGTTGTCTGATATGCTTAGTTTGAGGCAGCTTGGGCTCTCACAAATATTGCTTCTGGGACATCGGAGAATACAAAGGTCGTAATTGACCATGGGGCTGTCCCTGTTTTTGTTAGACTTTTAGGTTCACCCTCAGATGATGTCAGGGAACAGGTGCATGGTCTATGTTAGGTTTTCTTTTTCTTTTTCATTTTTAGTGAATTTAAATTTTGCAAGTCCAAGTCCATTGTCATGTTTATATATTTCTTTGATATAGTAACGGCTTCTCTTTAGTTCTTGATACTACTGTATCCTGAGGCCAATTATATTTGGCACGTACCGTCAAATTGATTAACTGCTTATCAGTATTCATGATACCACTGTGCTGATTTAAGCTTTTTTCTTTCTCTCAAATTGCAGGCTGTCTGGGCATTGGGAAATATTGCTGGTGACTCTCCTAAATGTCGGGATCTTGTACTTGGTCATGGAGCCTTGATGCCATTGCTTGCACAGTTTAATGAGCATGCAAAGCTGTCCATGCTAAGAAATGCAACTTGGACATTATCCAACTTCTGCAGGGGCAAGCCACAACCTTTGTTTGACCAGGTAGGGGGGATTGATTTGAGCTTTTGGATGCAGAGAAATGCTTTCTCTCCTTGTTTGAATTTCTTACTAAAATCTATATGATTGAACGGGCAGACAAAGCCTGCTCTCCCAGCTCTTGAGCATCTTCTTCACTCAAATGATGAAGAAGTCCTTACAGATGCATGCTGGGCACTTTCTTATTTATCAGATGGAACAAATGACAAAATCCAAGCTGTTATTGATGCTGGTGTCTGCCCCCGACTTATTGAACTTTTACTGTGAGTTAGTCTTATCTTTCAGACGAAAGCCTATTCATTCTAGCTATGAAAGCTAATTTGCTCCTTTTTTTTTTAATCTTCAAGCCATCCATCTCCAACAGTGCTTATTCCTGCTCTGCGCACAGTTGGAAATGTTGTTACTGGAGATGATATGCAGACACAGGTACTCATTACTTCACGACTTCTTTCTGTTGTTTCTTTGTGTATTTTCTTTTCCATTATTTTTTTCATTCTTTTTCCCGAATTTCCTTCTGGTTATATTTCTATAGCATTTTAGTGAATTAAAATGGGAGGTGCTGCTATTTTGAAGTTACGCTTTGTTCTCAGGAAAGAGTAAAACAATGGGATCCACGGGGAGAGGGAGAGAATGAGGATTCAGATATGGAATTACCATTCTGGTGTTGGACTAAAAGATTATTGCCTTGGTACTAGTAATTGAAATTGAGAATATAAATAGTGGTTTTAGAGTTTTAAGTTTTGGTCTTTATGTTTCAAGGTAGCAATCAGGTTTCTGGTTGAGCAAGACAAACTGATACAAAAGTTTATGTAATTCCTCCATTTTAGGAAATCGCCTTATACTGCTTTTCTTCCTCTTCTAATGATTTTAACTTGGATCACATTTTGTGGATATAGAAAACATGCATTTTTGTAGTTTGCATTTATGTGTTGATTCTTTTGATCTTTTTCAGTTTATAATAAACAATCAAGCTCTTCCACGCCTTTTGAACCTACTGGCAAATAACTACAAGAAGAGCATAAAGAAAGAAGCATGCTGGACAATCTCAAATATTACTGCTGGGAATGTCCATCAAATACAGGTTAATTTATTAATGTGCCAAAGGCATCTTTAGTCTAACTATGTCTTTGTGGGTTATCTTGCTTTAAAATTCTGTTGTTTTTTTCCATATCCTACCAATGAAGGCAAGTATATTGCAATTACACAGGCTGTAATTGAGGCTGCTATCATTGGCCCCCTTGTTCAATTGCTTCAAAATGCTGAATTTGAGATCAAGAAAGAGGCTGCTTGGGCAATTTCAAATGCAACATCTGGTGGCACACATGAACAGATCAAGTATCGATATCTGTCCACAAACTTCTGTTATAGTTCTACTATTGTGATTTGTATACTTGTTATACACTTGGTCCATGCATTTGTTGAAAGATATGATTTTCTTTGTGCTTTATAGGTTTCTGGTGAGTCAGGGGTGTATCAAGCCATTTTGTGACCTCTTGATTTGTCCTGACCCTCGAATTGTCACAGTTTGCTTAGAAGGTCTTGAAAATATTCTGAAGGTTGGGGAGGCAGAGAAGAGTTTAGGCAACACAGGAGGTGTAAATCTGTATGCTCAAATGATTGATGATGCCGAGGGGCTGGAAAAGATTGAGAACCTTCAGAGTCATGACAACAATGATATATATGAGAAAGCAGTAAAGATTCTTGAGACATATTGGGTTGAAGATGATGAAAATGAGCCATTGCCGCCAGGTGATGCTGCCCAGTCTGGATTTAATTTTGGAGAAAGTGCTGTTCCCTCTGGTGGATTTAATTTCCATTAAGGTATGCGTCTTTCTTGTCCCAGAATGAGTAATCTGAGATGCTGTTTTCCTGACATGAAAATAAGGCAAGCCTTCTGGGCAGCTGAGACATCTTAGATGTAGGTGGATGTGAAGTTTAAAGTTGTTTGTGCTGGCTCAATTGGCTTTATAGGTTTGTTGAGGATTCCATTTTTTAGTGGGAGGAGGTGGTCTTTCTAAATTATGGAATTCTTCTCTCTTGGAGAATAATGCCACTGCAGTTTCTCCTTCATAAATGCAATTTGCAAACATAGTTATGTACTTGCTCTTAACATCTATGATCCTTTGTGCAGCGAAATCAAGTTATTGGTGGAATGAAGCTGAGAGTCCAGGTTTCTACTGCTCGAGTTATTTCGCTTTAAGGCACTTGTCTTTGATCCCTCTTTTTCCCCATAAGCCTCTACATGTGGTTGAATCGATACTGGTGGATGATGCTGCTGCTCCTAGGTTTTCTGTGAAACCAAGAACTATATATCAAATGGGGAATACTAATTGAAGATCCTTTTCGACAGGTCAAAACCACACAATATGTACTCTTTTACTCCGTTTGTTCCTTATTCTTTGCTCATGTCCATGTTTATTACTGGGTAGATGGGATATGCTTTCAGATTTTACATACATCTGCTTGCTTTACAGTTGAGAGTTGTAACAGTAAAATGATACACAAACATTGTCTTCGCAAATGTCTTCTATTGCAAATAGGGGATGGAAATTTTTTATTTTTCAGTTTGGCAGAGGGAAATGTTGGCTTATGAGATGATATAGAAATCGATTTATTATTCATATAAGAATTTAGCATTACATCCACCTCTTTCCATTAGTAAGCTTGGCAATGGGCCAGGATTGATCCGAGTTTTTTATAAGCTTGAGCCTGGCAATCGTGAAGGTCATACTCAAAAGTTCGAGTCCGAGTCAGGCATATGAACCCAAACTTGGAAGTTCTTTTATTTAGATCGGTCGACTTAGAGACAAGATGAGCTGGATTCGTTTGCAAGTTCTTTTAAACTTAGCTTCATCTCTTGTGCAATCCTCTTGAACTCAGCTTGTCTGAGACGGTGTACACCAAATACTTTTGTCTTATGGAGTTTCGTTTTATTTCTTTCTTCCGTTAGCGATATGTTAAATAATGTAACTTCAATAGATTTGTAAAATCAGATGTGCTAAAAAAAATTCAGTAAATGCAGTTGCTATTTTCCATATTTTGATTTAATTACTATAAATGGTCCAACTTTATATATTTAATGGATATTAAATAGTAACTGACAATATGCTTTATGGGAACACATTGATATATGTTTTTTTTTCAGACTTTTGGGATGTCTAAATTCCTTTTTCTCTTATGAAAATGTACAACATTAATTTAGGAATTGAGAACTTAGACGAATTCTAAAAAACGCAAACTTTCCAATAAAAAACATCAATGGCGGGAGGTGTTTTAATTTCTTCCACATTCAATTAATTTACTATTATAACACATATTACTATTAAATATATGTTGAAGTGGCTTAAATATGGTGTCAGAACACAATAACTTCTGCCTTGTTTTCATTTTTAGAAATTTCAAATTGTGATTAAAATTTTTTCATTTTGGAGTTGTTTTGGAAGTTATTTTCCAATTAAAGGTAGACATCTTCAATTAAGTATTTTGGGAGTGTTTTTACATTTTAAAAAATAGGTTTGTGGTGTTTTATGATTTAGTTTTGTTTGGTATTCGACGGATCACGAACTAGGTCGTTATGACCCGGTTGGAGGTTAAAGAAGACTCTTTTATCAAATGATACCGTTTTATTTGTTTATTAAAACCAAATTTTGATCCAATGGTTGAGGCTCGAACTTGTGCCCATATGAGGCGCATTGTGAGTCTTTGCCATCTGAGTTGAAGCTTATATTCTGATTTATTATGTGTTGAAATTATATTTGTATAAATGCTCATCATGAATCAGATTATGTTAAGTCATTAAATTGCACTTATTTTGGACTTAATTATCGTTAATGTGCTGAAATTATTATCCAAAATTAATGGAATTATCTTATAATTGTTTACAGATGATTTTCAACACCTTAGAGATGAAATTGAATCAAAAAGATGCAAAAGAATGAAGAAAATTCGAAATTCCTAATTTGACA
>JAOTAY010000009.1:19201479-19232864 GCA_025629805.1 Erythroxylum baracoense | reverse complement strand
TAATTAATTCCTAACCAAAACAAATTAATCAAATTAAACCTCAAAATAAACTAAATACATGCTTATTAGTAAGAAAAGGATCGGGGCCCAACATGAACTTATGATCATATTGTTAATTATAACAAGAACTTTAATAATGGACTTAGGATCAACCATGAACTTGTATTAATGGAGAAAATCAGGAAATATACCTATTTTGCTATCCATTACGCGACGGACAACCTATTGAATCGCTGGATATAACTCCTCAATATTTAAACAAGCTCCTGAAACTTTCAATCAACTTTTATAAAATTTGTATATCTTTATGTCATTAACGTCTTTCTATGCCTTTCTTAATACGTGGGCCTTTGAACGAGTTAGAGAAACTGAATATCCATGAACTTACTTAAGTAAGCAGCAGGAGAGCTTGGTATCTATTTATGGTAACCTTATTGGGACTCCTTATTATATGCTCAAAATATAATTAATCCACACTGATCAAAGCCTAATTTTCTCTCTAGGCTTTAACCCATTAAACTAGATCCTTTATTGGGCTTTTGTATTATCTTTAATCTAGATCAAATTTTATTTTCTTAACCTTATGTTTATAAAAACTGATAATTAATATTTGTCTAATTAATAAAATCACTATCATTCTCCCTTTTAGACAAAAATTAATTACAATAGTTGTAACAACAATAAAACCAGTAAAATTGATTAAGAAAAATCAATGTATATGTTAAACAATTTAAAACATTTGCTCCAAAGATAATGAAAGTCCATCATTTGGTCCCATAAGGCTTTCAATACCAAAAAATATTAAATGCATGTGTCATATGCAACATAAATTTAATACAATAGTGCATATCTAATACCTCACTAATATGAATGAGAAAGTCGAGTGTGGCAAACTATGATGATACCCATCTAATATAAAATGTATCATCTTTCCATTTGTTGGTCTCAATTTATTGAAGCTTTATGCTAAGACACATCAAAGAAATTTGTTTTCTCTCACTGAATGCAAAACCAAATTAGAGAAAACGTCTATAGGATTAAAAACTTATATCCCCTATATCTTATCAAATCCATGGATTTATATACGTGTATGTATGTGTCCTGAAGATACACGTTCAAGGTTAATCTGTATATATATATGCCCAATGACCTTTTAAAATGCTTAAAATCAACATAGATCTTAAGGCTATGTTTGGTTGGACGTAAGGATTTTAATGGAATGGAATGAAATGAAATGGTTTATAATGGAATGGAATGCAAATGGATGTAATATTAGAAAATTGTTGTTTGGGAGGGATGGAAGGGTTCATAATGTAATATAGTGAAATATTGTTTGGAAGAAGGGTTTATAATGTAATATAATGAAAATTTGTTTATCATTTTACATTCCATCCTAAACCTCCCAAATCGGAGGTTTCTCTATTTTACTGTTTAGGATAAAATGAGATGGAATATAAAACCCTCCTCTTCCATCCCATTCTATTCCATTCCATTATAAACTCTCATCCTAAATGATAGAATTATATTACATTCCATTCCATTAATAAACCCCTAACCAAATATAGCCTAAGGCTTTCACCTGTATTATGACAATGCACAACAAGCTATATAACTGAGAACAAAATGATGATCATCAATATGTACAAAAATATATTGTCATAATACATGAAATCGATAGAAATGTATCAAGAGCAAATATAATGATCTCTAACTAACAGTGTCTAAGGAATTCAATAAACTCATACTATTCACTTGTCACTTAAAAATAACTAGGCAAAGTCCTTTAGTTAGAGGATCAACAAGCATGCACTCAGTCGTCAAATGCTCCACCTCAATGTCACCTTTTTGTGTTAATTCCTTTATATTCAAATATTTGACCTCCAAATGCTTAGACCCTATGATGTTCTTATTATTGTTACTAAACAATACAATAAAAGGATTATCACAATATAACCTAATAGGTCTAGCCACTGAATCAACCGCGAAAACTCAAAAATCAAGTTCCTGATCCAAACCACTTGTGAAGTAGCCCCATAACATACCACACACTCTACATGCATAGTCGAGGAATTTAACAGTGTCTGCTTGACACTCTTCCGTGACACTGCACTATCTACTAATATAAAATTGTACCCTAATGTGGACTTCATATCATCTGGGCATATAGTAAGACAAATCTGTATAACTTATAAGGTTCAGAATGTTAGCTTTCCTAAATGTCAACATATAATTCTTAATTCCCTTCAGATATCTCCACACTCATTTAATTGCATTCCAGTGGTCTATTCCTAGGTTAGCCAAATACCTACCTAAAAGTCTAATAATAACTGCAATATTTAGTCTAGTGCTCACTTGGGCATACATTAGGCTACCGATTATACTAGAATAAAAGACATTCTTCATGGCCTCTCTCTCTATATCATTCTTCATACATTATGCCAAAGATAATCTCTTACTATGACAGATAGGTCTTACAACAGGTTTACAATTAGTAATATTAAACCTTTGCAGCACTCGTTCAATGTATGTTTTTTGAGAGAGAACTAACAATGATTGAGATTTGTCTTAGTAAATTTGAATACCTAAGACAAATGATGCCTCACCAATGTCCTTCATGTTAAACTGTTTGGGGAAAAGCTACTTAACCTCATGTAGCATGTTTAAGTGATTTGATGCGAGCAAGATATCATCTACATATAAAAGTAAAAAGATAACCTTGCTCCCTGTAACCTTATAATACAAATATCTTTCAACTTTATTTTCCACAAATCCAAATAAGGTAATAACCTTATCAAACTTTAGATAACATTATCTAGAGACTTGTTTCATATCATATATAGATTTCCTCAAGTTACAAACCATGTCAGCTTTGTCTTGATCCTAAAATCCTTCATATTGTTCTAAATAGACCTCGTCAAAAAGGTCTCCATTCAAGAAAGCAGTTTTGACGTTCATTTGAGGTAATTCCATATCATAATGAGCCATTATTGTCATAATCACTCTAAATGCATCCTCAGAGGATACATGAAAAAAAGGTAACATCAAATTAACCCCTTCTCCTTAAGTGAACTAGCAACCAAATGGGCTTTAAAGCGCTCTAATTTACCTTGAGAGTCCTTTTTGGTCTTATAAATCCATCTACAGCTAATAGGTTTACAATTATGAGTTAAATCCATAAGCTCCCATATCTTATTATGCTTCTTAGATTGCATCTCATCCCTCATTGCATCTCACCACAAATCTTAATGAGGTCCAAAAATAACTTCTATAAAAGTAACTGGATCTACTGTATATCTAATATGGTCTTATTCACCTAAAGAGACTGTATAATTAGATGAGATAGTAGGTCTTCTCACTTTAGTGGATCTTCTTAATTGAATCGATTCAATATGCTCTTGTACCTCAAAAACTTTAGTAGGGATTATAATGGGCTTGGTCAAGGGCGACTTGGGCTTGAACTTGAGCTGAGCATGGGAAGCTTAGGCCAGAGCCCTATCTGAGGCCCCGTCAACTTGAACCTAGCCTGCTAACTTTGGGCTAGGTAGGGCCTAGGCCTAATTGCCAAATCTAAACCTTAGTTTGTATATGTATGGGTTCTTGTCCTTATACTAGTATGGTATTGAGACCTGGCACTCTGATCACGATGAGAAGGACCACCCTCATCGTAAACATTATGCTTTAGAAACTTAGTTATTTGTAATTCAGCTATTATAGATCCTCGATATGTACAATAAAATTTGTATCCTTTAGACTGGTTAGATATCAAACAAAACAATAATTAGTGGAACAAGAATGTAACTTATCTTCATAAGAATTATACAAATGTATCTCAGCAGGGCATCTCTATACACAAAAATGAGTGAGGCTAGGCTTCCACCCCTTCCAAATTTCAAAAGACATCTTTGAAATTGATTTGCTTGGGACTTTATTTAGTATATATAAGGCAATCTTTATAACTTCACCCTAAAGGTAATTAGGTAAATTAGTCCTGCTTTGCATTGAACTCATTATGTCCTTCAAGGTGCGACTTTGCCTTTCGGCCACACAGTTTTGCTTAGAACTACCTAACATGGTGAACTGAGTCACTATTCCACATTAATATACATATTTTACAAATAGACCTTTTTCGTATACTAAAATCCCATGTCTGTCATAATTTTCACCTCCATGATCAGATCTGATAATTTTAATGGATCGTCCCAATTGGTTCTCAACTATGTAACCTTAAAGATGTTGAATTTCTCAAGAACTTAAAAATTGTCTTTAAGTAGGAACACATATCCATAACAGAAACAATAATTAATAAATGTTAAAAATATCTTAAATTACATAGTGTAATTTTATAAGGTTCACATATATCTGTATGTATGAGTTCTAATAAGCTAGAAGCACCAGTTGCTTTATTTTGGTAAAATTACCCTTACAATAGTCAACATATGTTTCCAGATTATCATAATCTAGACTTAGGAGAATGTTATCATTTAACCAATCTCTTAACTCTATCTCTAAAAATGTGACACAACCTTTTATGCCATAATATGTTGACATCTCTTTTATTAGGGTTCTCTTTTTAGTGACTTGTTTGGCAATATATGAAGAAGCATAAATCTCATTAGGGGAAGACATATTCTATATAAGTCATATGACAAGAAGGTGTTACCAATATTTTTTGTATTGAAAGATGTCTTTACAACAAAAGTTTCAATGACAAAACTATAACCTTCTTTATCCAAAACATATACAGAGATCAAATTCTATCTAAAAGTTGGTATATAAAATATGTTGTTTAATATAAAATTGAACCCTATATTAAGGTTCAAAAAAACATCCCCTGTGATTACATCAACTTCTTCGATATTGCCCACCATTATTTTTTCATCCTCCTTATTCAGATTTCTCTTTTATATGAATCTTTGCATTTTCGAAGCAGTATGATTAAAGGCTCCACTATCTAGCCACCAAGAACTTGATATGGCTATAATAAGATTACATTTGTGGATCATATAAGACAAGGAGTTACCTGATAACTATATCCTTTCTTTCTATGTTTTTATACTTTTGACATTTTAGCTTCTTATGTCCCTTCTTCTTATAGAAGAAACACCCCATACCATTTACAATATCCCCAAGACCTTTAGCAACACTAGATTGACTAACATCTACATGTGGAGGAAATTTAGATTTCTTACCTTTAAATTTATGAGACTTTACCTTATTTGTCTTCCCCTTAGTTACTAATAAGGTTGTATGAGTTGTATTATTCGGCTTCTCTTCTTCAGCAACACAACAGGTAATCAAGGCATTTATGTCCTAACCTTCATCTTGATAATTGTACATGGTAACCATAATTCCAAACTTTGATGGAAGTGTATTTAGAGGTTGGTGAACTATACAAGCATCAGGAATATAAATATTTAACGCCTTCAACTTATTATGAAGGTGGACCATCCTAATGATGTACTCCCTCATTAGCCCTACTCCTGTATATCTCATAGAATACAAATCCTTTAATAAGGTAACTATTTCAACATTAGAAGATACCTTATATCTCTGTGAGATGTTATTAAGGAAATCCCTTTAAATGTTTATTTATGAAAGTCCACTTAACAGATGGTCTGGAATAGATCTCTTTATGTTCAAATAACACATCCTATTTGACCTTTTTCAGGCTGCATATATTGCTCTCTCAACCTCTTAGTTGACAAAGGTAAGTGCATATAGCTTATCCTTGACTATGACCATGTTTATATCTGCCACCTCCAGTGCAAATTCTAGATCTTGCATCCATTTCTTAAAATTATAACCAGTGAGGGTTTCAATTGTGACACTGTTATTATTAATAAAGAAGGTGACTACAAAATTAATAATGTTAATGATCAGCACAAATGTAGGATAGCATCGATACTCAAAGTCATAAAATAGTATACATATTGACATCTTATCACACATATCATGAAACATATGTGGGTTAAATACATAATACACGCATATAAGATCTCCACATAAAAGTGATCAGGGTACACCTTATTAACTTTTATGGTTCTACCACCTGTGGGCAAATAGATCACTTGAGCAACGTCTTTCCTCCATCTTATGCCTTTATGCACATCTCAAAGTCTCAGATAAGGCCAATACCTGTAGGTAGAATAATGAAATACAAGATGAGAGACATCCCCAAACATGCAAGCAGAACAATTCAAATACTAACTTGAAAGGCCACTGTGGTGGCTACATTCCCATTAGTAGCCAAATAGATCCACAAGCAGAAGGGACACACATGTATGTTATCCTCATATTCTTCAATATGGGCATATAATATGTGACAATTTGCCATTCATAACTGCAATTTCCTTACGCATAAACTCACTATACCATATTAGGGCTGAATATACTATTAACAAGCTTTATTTGAGAATTCATCACAAGGAAAATCTAAGTGATAATCATGTACTATCGAACAATAAATACATCATATGAGATCCCAAAACTATATGTATCTCTTTTATTTCAAATCAAATGCATGAAAATTCACTTAATTATGGCTTTAATAACCTTATTTCATTTTTCTAAAGTTAAACCTTAGTTATTACCAATGTAATAAATATAGAACAATTTTAAAAGTCACTTTATAAATTCATAGGCCCCTAAAACATACCCAAAAACTTAAGGGACAATTTTGTAAATTTTGTAAATTTTGAGTTTTTTTGTTTTGTAGTGTGTTGATGTAAGTAGTTGCATGTGAGGTTATAAAAGTGTTACTGAACACGTCATACTTGACGTTCCTCTATATGCATAAAGTGTGTGCACACCACGCTCACAGATGTGCGTCGTCTTCAATGGTGCTTGTTCGACAAGAGTGATCACGGGTAGACTTGTCAGCTGCTTTTAGCGCGTGGATGTGATGCCTGGCTCCCTCATGCACCAGTTGTCTGAGGTGCATAGAGCATATGCAGCAGATGCTTAGCATGTCCTAGAAGAAGGTGACAACTTCTTTAACATTTATTCCTTTAGTCACATTTATTCCTCTAGTTGTCAAAAAAGGCAAATTTCAACTACATTTTCAGTGATTTTTTGGCTGAAAAAGCATACCAAAGTCTATTTTTGACCTATTTTTCCACGCAATGCTTATTCAACATCAATTCAAATAAGAAAGATGCAATTTATATATGCAAAAACATATTAATTTTCCTAATTTTTTCATGAAGAAATTCAAAAATCTCCATTCAAATTCATACAATCACTGAACGACTCTGACACCATGTGTTAGTTATAACACAAACTTTAATAATAGATATATGATTAATCATGAACTTGTATTAATGGAGAAAATGCATAAAAATACCTATTTTGCTATCTATTACACGATGAACAAGCTCCTGAAACTTTTGATTAACCTTTGTGAAAGTTGTATATCGTTTATGTCATTAACGTCTTCTATGTCTTCTTAATGCATGGGCCTCTTAACATGTCAAAGAAACTAAACATCTATAAACTTGCTTAAGCAAGCAGCTTGAGACCTTAACTGCTATTTATAGTAACCTTATTGGGCCTTCCTATCATAGGCCCAATATATAACTAACTCACACTGATTAGAGCCCATTTTCTTCACTGTACTTCAACTCATTGAACCAAATCCTTTATTAGGCTTATCGTCAAGCTCTATGTCTTTTTACATCATCATTATCACCATACATGGCATTCAATTACAGTATCTTACATTTGATCCTTCTCAGGTTTATAGGGCCTGAGAATTGGGGTTGGAATACAACTAGGGATTGTAGGTCTAGGCCCAACTTGAGGCCCGATCAGACCTGAGGCAGAGTATAAAGCTCGAACCTGAGCTTGACTAGGACCGAGGCAACCCGACCCTAGCTCGACTGGAGTTTTTTTAAAAGATACAAAAATGTTATTTTGCTTATAAAAGTCATGGCCTATTTGTCATCCCTAAATACAACCCAAGATAGATTTGAGTCCCCTTTTAAAATAAAGTATAGGCTAGAGACTAATTCACATCGGTGATTCTTTTAGCCTCTACCTATTAGAACCACTATACCTATTCATGGACTTAGATCGAGGATTAATTAAGGGTCGAGTTTTAGCCTATCCTGGATCGCCAATTTTGGCTAAGTTTATATTTTTTTAAATATCTGTTTGATCCTTAAACTACTTGGTATAATGTGTTGAACCTAAGCCCTTAGTATGGGTGGAATCTCAAACTCAAGTTTTTGCTGAACTAAAAATGGCTTAACCTAGCTTAGTTTTTTATTCTTGTGCCTTTCTACGTACTATAGTTGTTGTCAACCAAAATTTAGGAATGCTAGGCTAGTGACTGATCAGAGGGGAATTTGTGTTCTTGTCAACGTTTCTGTATCGGCTAGTTTGGAGTATGAATATTTTGGTGATTAAGTCTCTCTTGATTTGGTGCAGTGTGTTTTAATTTGGAAACACCAATTTCATCCCCTACAAACACTAGTTCCTGCATATTACATGCTTTTTTTATGTTTTGATGAAAAATTAAGGAAAAGGTTAGGTTAATATAGCTGTCCTCAACACCAATCTTATACCTGTTGCCCAAAACAACCTAATTCTTAAATTTTATAGTGCACAAAAGTCCTAAAAGTGACTTGTACATGATGGGGTTACAAAGAAGATGATTGTTTAGCCTTGTTATTCACATTTTTATCTAGTTAGCTAGTGCAACATTATAAAGCGAACAAAGGATGAATAGGGGCAAAGAGAGAGAACTTGAGGCAAAAGGAAAGGACAAATAGACAAAACTCAACCATAATATTTCCAGCACGTATGCTTCCTATTCTAAAACTGATTTGTTCCATCCACTACATTATAACGATGAATTGGCTATGTTTTCTTTGAAGACGAATCCGTAGATGACACCAAAATCTACCATTTTGTGATGAATTTACACTTCATCGCACAAAGTAAATGATTTTATGATGTTAAACAAAAGACATCGGCAATGGGGAAACATTTTACAACCATCGGTCAATAACATTGTAATAACAACAAATTTTAATGACTTTTGTGCTTTTTTGTCATTTCAACGTAAATATTGCGGGACAAATGGAGGTAATGTTGGGAAATGTCAGGCAAATCGATAAAGGTCGAGCATCAGGAATAATTAGAACAGTTAGCAACTAAAAAGGCTTATTGTCACCAATAGTTGGAATAATTAGCGACGCAATACCTACATCGTCGAAGAAAGGCCTTATAATCGTAATATTGAGTGACTTTAAAACAAAGTGTCGTAGAATAGTACCTATTGGCGACAATGTGAGTCTTTTGTCACCACTGTTTGGTGATCACTTCCTTAAGCATCGCCGATTGTTTTGATTTATGCCGACTATTTATTTTATTCACCGTTATATGATAGGATACGGTGATGATTATATATTTCGTCACAAAAAAATAAAATATATATGTTTGGAAGATTGTTTGTAATGACATTTTATAATCTATCGTAGTTAACATATTTTTTGTTATTAAGTTGTTTTCAATGTTTAAAGCATATTGTTGAAAAACACATGGTAGGTTATTTAAAATATGAAAAGTAAAAATATTTTTCACATTAAAATATTTACGAACCAAAAAATTTAAATTTAATAGGATAAAAATATCATAAATTTAAGTTAACAAGTACTATTAATTATTAATATTTAATAATAGTAAATATAAAAATTATGGAAATGGTATCAATATATTATAATGATATATGTTCATTACTACAAGATTTTAATAAAAAGTTTATCAATTCTTACAGACATAGAACAACAACAGTAGTACGTAGTCTTATCCCTAACTAGTATAAAAATTGTTTTAAAAATTGTTATAGACAGAATAATAAATAAATTTTGAAGATGATTGCAGCTCATACCATCGATAAATGACAATGATATAATTATTTAATTAGATTTCAAGTGACATGAGAGTCTGTAAAGGTAAATGAGTTCCCTATATCTGGATTCCCAAGAAGGGCCCTTGCATATTCAAAGGAATTAATTGAAATAGTGAAAGATCTTCCCTTAGGTTCTGGGTTGTTGACACCCTCTTCCAATAACTTCTTCTTTATAGCTAAACTTCTAGAGGATATAGTGAATGAGACCCCAGATCTAGTATGGAAGACAACTTGATTAGATGAACTGCCAGTTTGATGTGTTTCACCTAAAACATAGTCAATATAGAACTTAGATAGGTTGTTTAGTGAAACTGTTTAAGGAATCCAAATTGGAACACATGCGTACCTGATTAACCAGACATAGTCATTGGAATCGACGAATTTTCCAAAACAACCAATTTCTCTAATCCTTTTACGGATCATCATGACATCACTGCTGCCTACATTCCCATCTATGTTCTCTTGAAGATCCAAGGAAGCTTAACACAACATATAGTATATACAATCAAATGTTTATATGTATAATATCTTCAGAATAAGAAATGAGATATAGATAGTAAGGAAAGTGACTTAGTTTAGATGATACTAAAAACCTTGAAGAAGAAAATCAGTCATGGAGGGCAAACGATTATTAGTGTATAAAGAGAGGATTTGTTCTGCATTGGTTTTTTGTTCGTAGGGACAATTTTGTCACATTCCTCCCAACGAAATGAATTTCCACCATTGAAAAATAGTTGTCACGTTAACATTCCTCGATGAATTATGTTAATAGCTATATTTTGCAGAAGTGAGTTTACAATAAAATTCATTATGTTCAATGACAATTTTCAATGATAAGTGAAAGTAATACAGTTTAGTAGTTATACATCAAGATGACAATTGAGATAAAAGTTAGCCTTATTAAAATAAAAGTAATCCATTTACCCTACCTTTTATATCATATCTAGAATATAAAATTTAGAGTAGATTATTACAGATGACCATGTTCTAGTACAAAAATATAATATTATCTATATAGGGTTATATTACTATTATTACAAAAAGAGTTAATCACTCTTTCAGACATTTCATTAAATATTTTACAATCTGCGCTAAAAGAAGCGTTAAAGGACGTAAAAGGAAGTCAACCCTTATACAGCCAACAAAGGAAGACCATAAATCATCTTTGAATCATAACCAGAAACACAACCCATATAACAAATGTAGAAAAAAGAACTGACCATAGACACCTAAAGGTATAATTAAAACTCAGTACAAGATGGAGGGTTTGAGAATAGAAATAAAGAACAATACCAACACAATTAAGGATGCTTCTTTGCCAGTGATGACCATAATACACGAGATGAGCACAAGAGACAATGGTTATTGGATTGTTAATGTTGATGAATGTTGACGGCTCACACGAAAATGAAGAGAGGTTTGTAGTGGTAGTGATAAAAACCTAATATAAAATGACATTGTTTTTTGTCAAGGTAAACGATGTCGTTTTAGATTTTGTTGGAAGAAATATAGTACAATTTGTTCAATGTATAAAAAAATCATTTTCAATTTGATTAAGTGAAAAATTTGATAATACGTTAACTTAATTACCATATATGATAATAATAACAATAGCATTTTATTAGAAATAATTTGAAAATATTTGATTAAGTTAACGACCCCACCCTACATATATTTTTTATTAATCATTTTATGAAAAAAAATTTTGAACAATTGCGTAAAACTTCTTTTATACACAATGTACCAATGGATATTTGGACAAAGAGGTCTGAATAGATTGAGAGAGAGAGTTAGTAAGGACTCATTTCGTATCTGGTAGTTATACATATCTATTCAAACTTATAAACAAAGTTATCCAAGTATAAAAAACCAAAGTATTATTTGAATAGAAATAGTATTATGTTAACTTATATGAAATAAAAGGTAGGCAAGAAAACTTACAAGAAATAAAAGATTAATATAACCCATTAGAGAAGATAGCTAATGTTTCATCTATGAGACATGTTTGGGTTTACGAAGTTAGAGATAATTTTTAATTAGAGATAATAATAATAGCATGTTTAATTAGAAAATTTTTCCAATATATTAGAAAATGGTAATCAACATTATATATTAATATTTTCCAATACTTGATGTTAATGATGTTGATCGTATAACTGTAAAACAAATTTAGTTAACAAATTTGATTGTAATATATACTTTTAATTAATCAATTTAGAAAAAGAATTAATTATATGGAAAGTTATTGAATTGGTGACAGTTGATTAATTTGGTAGCAAAATTCTGGACAATTTGCGACGATATTTCAATTTCGTAGCAAATGATTTACATTTTGCAATGAAACATATGTTCGTCACTGAACCTATCGGATGAGAAAAAAACTGAGACGACGTCATTTTTGGGACAAAAAACAACGTCATTTTTGGGACGACAAACGATGTCATCCTAGTGTTTGTTTAAACATAGACGCGACAACCTCCTTCTTTCCCCCTAATTCGACTCCCACAACCCTTCACCTTTGATTTTTGAAAACTCAACCATTTCCCCCTTCCTTTTTGCCGTAGCTTCTGCTCTCTCTTCGACGTGTCAACCATTCTTCTCACGGTGCTTTGTGTCTTCATCTAGTGAGTGATGTTCTGCAATAATTTTATGTCATTGAACTCGAAAATATGTTATACGGTTTTGTGTTATGCTTTTAGTTTATTGTTGAATTGTTTACGTTAATTGGTGGTGATAATGTTCAAATGGTGTAGAAGTTATGTTGTTGTGCTGAATGAACGGAAAACAGAAGGATTTGATTGTGTTCTTCAGTTCAATTGTGGCTATCCATAACATGTTCGACAAAAGTCCTTAATGACTTATTTTGGAATTGTTATGATGTTCTTTACATAAGAATGTTTCTATTGTGCTAAAAATTACAAATTTATATCATTTTCGTTGTTTGTTTTTAGAGAATAATGATTCCTTTTGCCTGAATTCATGCTTGAAGACGATGATATAAGTATGTAGGCCATATTAGACTGAGAAAAATCAAGAATTATACCACTAAAATCATGGAACATATTTCTCTTAGTCAAGGACATATAGTCAAATACATTTAGATATCTTTAAAGATGCTTAATTTTTATAAGTTAAATGAATCTAGTAATACATGCTCAAAGATAGAAGTTTCTATCTAATCAAACCTTAAGCAAGCTATTCTTAGTCTTTTAAGAAGTTATTAAAGTATAAATCATGAATGAGGAACGTAATTTATGAAAAAATTAAATATGGTCCCTCCATCTATTTTTAGTTTAATCAATGTCATCCCCTAGTATCATTAATCAACCACTTTTTATAAAGTACCCTCTTTTTAATTTCCTTCCAATTATTTATATCAAAAGTGATTGACGTCCTAAGAAATAATGCTTAGATATGAACTCCTACAAATTCAAGATCCCTGGCCAATGTTGAAGCCAACACAAAATCCTCTTCTCTCTTTTAAATAATTTAATAACATTTCAAAAGGATCTTTACTGAGTTGGTACAAGCTGACATTTAAAATTATCTTTATGTTCTAAATGACTATTCTCTACAAGTCAAAGATTATGGACTGATTTTGCTTTATACTCTTTAAGAGTTAAATATTTTACAATATAAGTGATTCATTCTCTATAAGTGTTGTATTATTATATATGAATTTGTTTTTTTTCATAGGCTATGATCTGTGTTTTAGAGCGTCGATAACTCACAAACCTTTTAGTTCTTTTTTGTACTCTGCTGAAATTCGTTTATCCAAATAAGTCGTCCAACTAATGTCCATATATGTTTTGATTTAATAATACGATATTTTTCCTAGGTTTTGTGTGATTGCAATTAAGAATTAAGTTTTGTGTTGTGGTTTGCAATTTGATTCGAAACATAATATGCTATATAGGTTGGACACCGGTGATGTAGTTCCAATGAGGTTTATCGGTAAAAAATTTCACAAGCTTAAGAGCAACAGTGATAAGTCCCTTTCTTGATTCACAAGTGTAAACAACTTCACGTACCTTAATTAATAATAACTTTTATTGTAACGTAATATTAAATGAGAAATGCATTTGATAATTCAGTTATCTTCTTTTATTGTATAGTTACATGGATAGAAGTTAGATGTCTCATAAGAAATGGTCCATACATATAAGAAATTAAGAGTTTTATGCAATTTGTATAACATCAAATGGGTGATGAATGTCGTATTCGTTGTTCTTGCATCGATTGCTTAAATGTTGACTTTCAAGTCAAGATGCAGGATATAATCACTTGCTAATATGAGGCATAGATAAATTCTATATTCCATGGCTTTATCATGGTGAACGTAAGGAAGCAAGTTGTAGTAGAAGTGATGGTATAAGTTATGATGATAGTAACAACAATGATATGGATGATTGTGATGTTAATGATGATTATATGGAGACTATGAATGAAATAAATATGCCTAACATAATTGATAGTATTATAGAAGATCTGGGAAGTTATTGAAGTTACTCGAGAAGAATTATATTTAGGGTCCTCAAATTTCTCACAACTATCTTTTGTTGTCAAGTTTTTGCATTTGAAGATCTATAATAAATGAAGTAACAAGTCTTTTGATATGTTAATTGACTTACTGAATGATGCATTACTTATTGGACACAAATAGCCTAAATCTTACTATGATGCAAAGAAATTATTAAGGGACCTTGGATTGGGATATATTTCAATTCATGATTGTAAGTATGATTGTGTTCTTTTTTGGAAGGAAAGTAAAGGTCTTAAGGTGTGTCCAATTTGTGGTACATCAAGGTGGCAAGTAGATGATGGGAGAGGGAAAAAGATACCCAATAAAATCCTGCGATACTTTCCTATTAAATCACTATTACAAAGGCTTTTTATGTCAACAAAAATAGCTATAGATATGAGGTGGCATAAAGACAAACGCATTAATGATAACATTATGCATCATCCAGCAAACTCAATGGCATGGAAAGAACTTGACAGAAAGTTTCAATGGTTTGCACAGGATTGTCGTAATGTTCCACTTGGATTGGCCTTAGATGGATTTAATCCTTTCGATAATATGAGTACTTCATACAATATGTGGCTGGTAATTCTAGTGCCATACAATTGACCTCTATGGAAGTGTATGAAGGAGCCTTTTATATTATTGTCTTTGCTTATTCCAGGACCTACTACTCTTGGTAAGGATATAGATGTATATATGCAACCATTAATTGATGACTTAAATGATCTATGGGAATTTGGATTACAAAATTTTGATGTTGCTTAAGGTCAATCACTTATAATGCATGCCGCTATTTCGTGGACTGTAAATAATTTCCTAAATTATGAGAATTTATTTGGGTGGAGCACTAAAGGGTCTATGACTTGTCCTGTGTGTAACCATAAAACTTATTCAATGAGGCTACGAAGTAAAATATGTTATACAGGTCATCATCGTTATTTGGAACATGGGCATAGATGGCAAAGAAGTAAATTGTTTAGTGGCAAAGTAAAATTGGGTGAATCTTCGTTACAGTTGTCTGGTGAAGATATTGTTTACCAACTATCACATTTTGGTGACATTACACCTAGAAAACACCCAAGTAATAGAAAGCGAAAAAGAAATGATGTTGAACTCAATTAGACTAAAAAAAGCATGTTTTTTAATTTGCCATATTGGAAGGAATTACTATTGAGGCATAATCTTAATGTGATGCATATTGAGAAAAATATTTTAAAGTCAATTTTAGGAACTGTGATGGGAATTGATAGGAGATTGAAAGACACAATTAAGGTTATACTTGACTTGAAAGACATGAATATTAGAAAAGACTTGCATTTGAAAAGAAGAGATGATGGGTCATACATTATTCCTCTTGCTTGTTACAACATGTCAAAAAAGGAGAAGCAATCTTTCTATCAGTTTCTTCAATCAATGAAGTTTTTTGATGGGTGTGCATCAAATATAAATCGTTATGTAAATGTTAAAGAGGGAAAAGTATCAGGGTTGAAAAGCCATAATTGTCATGTACTTTTGCAACGATTACTTCCTGTTGGAATATGTAGGTGCTTATCGAAGGATGTGTCTATAACTTTAGGTCAATTGAGAGAGTTTTTTAAACAATTATATTACAAGACACTTTAAGTTGAAGAACTTGACAAAATAGAAAAAGACATAGCTTTCATTCTATGTAAGCTTGGGCTAGTATTCCCCCCATCATTTTTTGATGTTATGGTCCATTTGGTAATTTACTTACCTTATGAAGCAAAAATCTGTGAACTGTTTCAATTTCGATGGATGTTCCCGATTGAAAGGTAATTTCTATTAATTTTTTTCTTTTTTAAAATTTATTTTTTAGTAATAATTCCTAATATTTTATAGTTTGTCCAATTTTTATGCTCTCTTAAGCATGGTATACACAATAGAGCTTGACCTGAAGGTTATTGCAGAGGCTTATGTAGCAAATGAATGTTTGACATTTTATTCAATGAAATTAAGTGATGTGGAGACAAGATTTAATAGACCAAAACGTAGCTTTGATTTTGATGAAGAGAGTGGGTTGTCAATTTTCTCCTAAAAAGTTAGGCCATTTGGTGTGGGTAAATATGTGGAGTTAATTAAAGATGAAATCCAAATCGCACATTAGTATATTTTGAACAATTGCGAGAAAGTCAATATATATGTAGAGTACGTATATTCCTTTTGATTCAAACAATCATATTAGAAGTTTGTTCATTGAATCCAATTTCCTTACTATCATTTTCTCGTTTTAAATAGAGAGCACAAAGAGTCTATTCGCAGCAAAGGGATTATTAATGATGATCAAAGACATAAGTTGAAGTTTGTATCATGGTTTAGAAATTGAGTAAGTTATATATTAATTACATATTATGAACATATGGCAATTTATATGTCTGAATAACATTTAATTTCATTTTTTCATACAGATGATACAGTTGCATAACCGTAACATGCAAGAAGCAACAACAACATCATATAGTTTGGCATGTGGGCCTCATATTTATGGGAAAAAATATATAGGTTGCATTATTAATGGGGTGAGATTTCACATACAAGATTGAGATAGTCGACTTAGAAGCTAAAATTATGGGGTTGTTGTTAAGGGATGTCATGACAATGAATTTATTGACTTCTACGATGTCATCTCTAAAATAATAGAGTTGCACTACATCAAGGATAAAAATTTTGTTCTACTTATGTAATAGCTAGTTTCCAAAACTTATTGAGGGTTAGAATGTTAGACTTTTGAGTCATATAATTTTAGAATTTATGATTTGCATTTCATTCACATGTATGAGCATATACACACATGAATGTTTTTTTGAAAAACATTGCAAAGATAGTATATGGACTCAATTGACATGTTCCTGGGTATGAAAGGTTTAAAATGATGATGATTTGATTGTGTATTACTTATGTCTTGAATTTTAGTTTGATGAATTATAATTAGTAATTTAGAGTTAATTGTTACAATTGAAAAAATGTGAAATGGTAAGACAAGTTGAAATATGGAAAATTAGGATGACTAAGCCTATAAAATGAGTGACATTTAGCATAGAAAATTAAGTAACTAATGGTAGTAGTGATTGAGTGACAAATGGCCTAGGATATTGGTGACATTTGGCAGCCCCATAAGAGGACATGTAGCTTATCTCCTTGGATGACATGTGTCATTTTAAAACAAGGACATCTTATACCAAAAGGCTTAAGCAAATGCAGAGTCACTCATCTTTCTTGAAGTTTCTATTGCATGCTTTCTTCTCCTTTCCTCTCACCACCGAAACACCCACACCCACACCCTCACATCTCTGTGTTTTTCCTACATTTGTGTTCAATTACTAAACCAAAATCCATGCTTTTACCCTTCATAAAGATAGTTATAGAACCAAATCATTGTTGTAATTACCGCTATCTTTTTATCTTTGCTAAAAACCCGTTCTACTCCCACTTTGTAATTAGATGATCTTGCATGTTTGTGAGGCAAAGTAGACTTGATAATTGAGGATGCAATTAAGCTAATCAAGTAAGTGAAAGACTGATCTCTTGTGATATATGTTAATAAAACTTGATGAGGATTGAATTGGGGATGGAATGTTTGTGATATTGGTGTAAGAGAATGTTAGAAAATGATGCATGAATGATAGTTTCTGTTCTGTTTTTACATGCATGAAAGACAATAGCTTATGAATTGCCAAATAAATGATTTTGAGTTAGAATTAGAGATGAAATTGATGATGAATTGAAGTATAATTAAGGTATACTTGAAGTATAATTAATGGACTGTTACGAAGGTGTTTTGAATTTGGTATGAAGGTGTTTGAATCTAGAAAATTAAGGGAAATTAGATAGTGCACATCGGGGCACTCATCCCATGATCATAGGAAGGTCCCCCATGATCGTGGCCAAAGCTTTGAAATGATAATTTTGGTTTTATGAATTTTTTGAACCAAATGAGGGTAAGTCACTGTACATTGGTCTATTTAGACTTGATTAAAGCTTGAAATGAACCTAGATTGTTGCTTGATTAATTGGTTAAGGGTTCGATAAGTTTAGGTTACTTAAGGAATGGATTGTCTTGATATCAATGTATTTAAATCTAGAAATTATGAGTTGTTAAAGGAATAAAGGTGTTCTTATAAATGCAAATATGATAATGTATATTGTTAGAAAAGGTTGGTGAATGTATGATTAATGAATTTAGAGTAATAAAACTTACTTAAGGTGTAAACATGAATGCAAAGTGGCAATATACAACCTATAATAATTGAATGGTCAAGACTTGTGAATAAGAATGCATACCTAGAAAGGTCAATTGAGCATGCACTGAACATGACACATACATGTATATGATTGTATATTCATATGATTGAAAAAAATTTTGTGATTATGAACTATGTGTGTATTGCTTAACTATAGACGCACAAGTTGGTCACCAACATCCAGACATTGCTGGATCATTAAGGCAATAGATATTCTGGAGCGTACTGTGAGTTAAACTAGTTGTGTAAATTTAATTATATGTGCTTTTGTTTGAATTGTATGTGTATTGTGGAATGTGTGAACAACTGAATGATGAATGCCAAACTTAGATATGAAGAATTTGATATATGACATGAGCATATTGAATGAAAAGTACCAAAAGCATGATATGTGAATTGATGCATATCATTACATTAAAATGCATGGTCAAATAAAGGAGTTGTGACTGGAGTAGCCAATGTGTGGAAAAGAGCTTAAAGCTCAGGATTATGCACAAAGAGCCACAGGCTCAGACAACAATGAGCTCGATATCCATAATGAATACGGGATAGTGTATAAAATGAGCCTAGTATTCACAACAGATATAGGAAAGTAAATTGATTTGATAGCCGTTCAGTCACAACAAAGCAAAATAAGAATGGAGTCACATGTGCATTTGCATATACAACTTTACATGTATTATATAAATGATTGAGATGATTTGTTGGATTATTTTGAAATAGTGATATAAAATAATTGAATAAATGTTGTACTTGTTGACATATGATATAATGTGATGTGATATTCAATGCTAGATAATGTGTTATAATTGGTGAATTGACTTATATACTTGTCTTTATGTTTTGACTTGAGTGAGCACACCGATGATGGTTCACTCACTGAGTTCGTAACCTTATCAAAATTGCAACATTATTTTTTAGGTTCAAGGGAGATCTAGCTTTTAAAGCGATCTAATAGAATTCTAGTACAATTATTTCGGGGACAAGAATGGCTCAAAGGTCTGGTCAGATAATACCTGCAAAGTCTAGATACATGTCTTTTGCATTAGCATTCCATGTTATGACACACATTATCTCTAGTGTGTAATTTTTATACTATATGATGTACTGGGATTGAGTTCAAAACTGTTGTGTATGGTCTACTTGAATTTGGAATGTTAATGATATATATGACTTATTATGATTGTGATGGAAATAAGTATTTAGAATGCTTAAGTTATACTTATGTCTCATACAGTATTAACGTGATTGTTCTAACGTACCATTTCCGTAGAGTATATTCTCAACTATCCGTAGATAATATCAAACACATGCGCTATGAGAGTGGTATGTTATAAGCGAAGAGCTACAGAAGGATAAAAGAAATCGAACAAAGTTAGATGTAAGGAGCCAGGAGAGGAGAAAGGGACGATAGAGAGTATAAGCCAAAAGTTAAGATAGGAGAGAGGGGTTGTAGAGGAAGGATAAGAGGCAATGGTTGGTTCTTTAGTATCTATGGTTCTTTTTAATGTAATCCTTAAACTTCTAAAATTTACATTTTAGTCTTAAGTAATGACGGGGTATTTTGGATATCGTTTGTTATTGACCGATATCAACTGAAAAGGTCGATATTAATCAGTATCAGCAAATGGGTACGACACAGTACTCAAAATAATAATTTTTAAACTCAATACAAAATTGTAAGATCATTTCTTTTAAAAACACAATCCCATATTTTTCTCTTTTTCATTTTCTTTGATCATAAATAAATGAAAGAAAAAGGTTGAATATGTGAAAAAGCTACATTAATATTCAGTGAGCATTCAAATAATTGGTGATGTTAACTAGTATGCCACAACTATAATAAATAAGGGAAATTTATATAATTATCTTTATTTATCAAATTTTTCATTTTAATTTATGAATATATTCTCTTGATAATTCATGTTCACTTCTATGTTAAAAAGGAATTTAGATTTCAACCAACTTATTTAATAATGACAATGTAGGTAGTGTGTAATAATAATAGTAGTATAATTCTATTGATATTACTTGTTACTATTATTGAATTTTAATTTTAACTTTATTAAATTCAAACTTTATTCATTAATATAGTTTATAAAAAAATTTATATTCAAAATATAATTTACCTTTATTTATAATTTGATTAAGAGTGGGATTGAATGCTAATCCCACCAGCAAACTTTTTATGAATTATAATGATTACAAGTCCTGATTTGGAGAAAAAAAAAGTATTATACAATAAGTGCGGTCTCTTATTAATTCACAACTCTGTATTAACAACACGGAGCAAAATCCTCTATACCCATTAGGATGTTTTAACTTTGAATCATTTAATTTTATTCACACATTTATGTAGATTTAAGTAATAGATTCTTTATTCTTGTAAACCAGTTCTTAGTTTGTGTCATTTAATTTCATTCATATATTTATATAAATCTTACATAAGTATGTGGATAAAATTTAATAAAATATGGTCGAAACTGGTTTACAATAACAGAAATTTATCCCTAACAACACCGACTAGTAGATGTTGGATAACTTATAATTAATACATCAATACCAATTTGATTAATTTTGGATGAGAAACATTATGAAACGAATGGGCCTCAAATCCAATTTTTTGTGTATATATATATTCGGCGCTAGGACAAAACCTTTTGAATTGCTATCAACTTGTAATTATTATAGAGAGGCCATCATCATATCAACGGTATATACCATTTAAAGCAGCAAAGGCCCTTTGGGCTTTGGCCTTTTACCTTTTCTTTTTGAGTTTCTTCCCTTAGACGAGAGTGGACCACATATCCACGTCACCGCTAGCCGACCGTTTCCTTAAATTGAATTTGGACCGTTGGATTTCTCTTCATCTAAGGTCCAGACAAGCCGACCGTTATGTTTGAACACCAATCCCAACCAGAGAGGTGCCTTTTTACGTATAGTTTCAAATTCAACCGTTGCCCAGAGATTGCATTAAAGAGATGGGTTTTCATTTTGAATCCATTCCATAAACTCACTTTTGCTTCTTCTTTCGTGTTTCTTTGTGTTTTCATTTCACTGATTGGAAAGGTTTGATCTTCAGGATGGTGAAGGCTGCAACATCTCCATCTTCTTCTCCCGTGACGATAAGGGTCTCATCAGGAGGCAAAGGAGCGGGAAGTAGAAGTATGGGTTTAACTAGTCCAATATCAAGACCTTCTGTGTCAAACAATCCAAATTCACCACTCAATAACAGTAGAAATCGAGCCTCAAGTGGAGGAAGATACAGTGCAATGTCCAAAGACGACCCGACAGAGGAGGTTAGTTCAGAATTTGTCACATACACTGTCCATATTCCCCCAACACCGGACCACCAGCTATTCTCAGCATCACAGACCAGCCTCAGTGAGAATATTAATAATGATGGGAGACCTTCCGAGGGTGGCTTCTTAACAGGTACCATCTTCACTGGTGGGTTCAAATCCGTCACACGTGGGCATGTTATCGACTGCTCGATAGAATCAGCAATAGAGCAGGCCAAAACCGGGCTTGTTTGTGGCATGAAGGGTTGTGATGATGAAGCTATGAAACAAAAATGCGCGTGCGGGTTCAATATTTGTAGAGATTGTTATTTAGATTGCGTGGGATCTAACGGAGAGGGTACTTGTCCTGGTTGCAAAGAACCGTACAAGGATGTCGATGATGAGGCGAGCTCCAATCAATCAGATTCTGATCCCGAAAGTGAAGCCGAAGATCGGGCTTTGCCTTTGCCTAGATTGGATAAGAGGCTTTCACTTGTGAAATCATTTAAAGCAGGGAATCATCCTCCGGATTTTGATCATACTAGGTGGTTGTTTGAGACAAAGGGTACTTATGGTTATGGCAACGCTCTGTGGCCAAAGAATGGTTATGGGGGCGGATCAGGAGAAGTCAACGGTTTTGAGCATCCCCCAGAGTTTGAAGAGAAAAGCAAGAGGCCTCTGACCAGGAAAGTTGCAGTTTCTACTGCAATACTCAGCCCCTACAGGTACTCCACTTGGAATTGCTGTCATTGACTTGTATTTTGCGTTGTGTTTCGAGTACTTTTAGACTGTCTAATTGTCCTCTCTGGATTTCTAACTTCTCAGTAAATACCACTTGTAGAAAAGTTGTCTGCTTTTGCATGCTTAATTGAGAACAAGTAGAAGCATAATTATGTGACCAGAAGCACTTTAATCCTGAAGAGTTCTGTCAATCAATATTGATCTAGTTTTCATTCATCCAGATAGGTTTTTGATTAATGGCTTGTTCACGAAATTTGTTAACACTGCCTTGCAGATTACTCATTATGTTCCGTCTTGTCGCTCTTGGTCTATTTCTTACATGGAGAATTCGACACCCCAATCACAAAGCTATGTGGCTATGGGGAATGTCTGTAACTTGTGAGTTCTGGTTTGCCATTTCATGGATTCTTGATCAACTTCCTAAGCTCTGCCCAGTAAAGAGAGTGACAGACCTCTCTGTGCTAAAACAGCGTTTTGAATCCCCCAATCTTCGGAACCCAAAAGGAAGATCAGACCTTCCTGGCATTGATGTTTTCGTTTCAACAGCAGACCCTGAGAAGGAACCACCTCTTGTAACTGCAAACACTATACTCTCTATCCTTGCAGTTGATTACCCAGTGGAAAAGGTCGCTTGTTACTTATCAGATGATGGTGGCTCTCTTTTGACATTTGAAGCTCTAGCTGAGACGGCTAGCTTTGCAAGAATTTGGGTTCCCTTTTGCAAGAAACACAACATAGAACCAAGGAACCCTGAGACTTACTTCCAGAAACGTGATTTCCTTAAGAACAAAGTTAGACTTGATTTCGTTAGGGAAAGGAGAAGAGTTAAGAGAGAATATGATGAATTTAAGGTGAGAATCAACTCTTTACCTAACTCAATCAGGAGAAGATCAGATGCCTATAATGCCCACGAAGACATTCGAGCAAAGAAGAAACATATGGAAAGAGGGGGCAATCCATCAGAAGTTACCAAGGTACAGAAGGCTACTTGGATGTCAGATGGTTCACATTGGCCTGGGACATGGGAATCTGGAGAGCCAGAACACACAAGAGGAGACCATGCTGCCATAATTCAGGTAAACTTTGCTTTGGAGTGCTTAAAACTATATTGACATGACTTGGAATTCAAATGATCTAACATTTGGCTTCCCTTTACAGGCTATGCTTGCTCCACCAAGTGGGGAACCTGTTTTTGGGGCTGAAGCAGATGGGGAGAACTTGATTGATACGACAGAAGTTGACATTAGATTGCCAATGCTGGTCTATGTATCCAGAGAGAAAAGGCCAAGCTATGATCACAATAAGAAAGCTGGAGCCATGAATTCTTTGGTCAGAACCAGTGCAATCATGTCAAACGGGCCATTCATTCTGAATCTTGATTGTGATCACTACATTCACAACTCCTTGGCGTTGAGGGAGGGAATGTGCTTTATGCTTGATAGGGGTGGTGATAGGATCTGTTATGTTCAGTTTCCACAAAGATTTGAAGGGATTGATCCAAATGATCGATATGCCAACCATAATACAGTGTTCTTTGATGTGGGCATGAGAGCTCTTGATGGATTACAAGGTCCAATGTATGTGGGAACAGGCTGCATTTTCCGGAGAACAGCTGTCTATGGATTTAGTCCTCCAAGAACTGCAGAACACCACGGATGGTTTGGTAGAAGGAAAATCAAGTTATTCTTGAGGAAACCCAAGAGAGAAAACAAGAAAGATGATGAGATGAGTATACCTATGAATGGAATTACCGGTGATGATGATGATGATGATGCAGATATTGAGTCACTGCTTTTACCAAAAAGGTTTGGGAACTCTTCTTCCCTGGCTGCATCTATCCCAGATGCAGAGTACCAAGGAAGGCTACTTCAAGAATTTCAAGGACAGGGAAACGTAGGAAGGCCGGTAGGTTCTCTGGCAGGGCCAAGGAAGCCATTGGATGCTGCTACCGTCGCAGAGGCAATTAGTGTTATATCTTGCTTCTACGAGGACAGAACTGAATGGGGAAAAAGGGTAGGATGGATTTATGGTTCTGTGACTGAAGATGTGGTGACTGGTTACAGGATGCACAATAGAGGTTGGAGGTCTGTTTATTGTGTAACCAAAAGAGACGCATTCCGAGGGACAGCTCCAATCAATCTGACAGATAGACTCCATCAAGTCCTTCGATGGGCTACTGGCTCAGTCGAAATATTTTTCTCTAGGAACAATGCACTGTTTGCTTCGCGGAGAATGAAGTTCTTACAGAGGGTGGCATATTTCAACGTTGCCATGTACCCTTTCACATCATTTTTCCTCCTAGTCTACTGCACCCTGCCGGCTCTTTCGCTCTTCACTGGCCAGTTCATCGTCGAATCGCTCAATGTGGCCTTCCTAGTGTTCTTGTTGGCCATCACAGTCACCTTATGCCTGCTTGCAATCCTAGAAATCAGATGGTCAGGAATCACGCTGCATGATTGGTGGCGAAACGAACAGTTTTGGTTGATCGGAGGGACGAGTGCCCATCCTGCAGCAGTATTACAAGGCCTGTTAAAGGTTATAGCTGGAATCGACATTTCATTCACATTAACCTCTAAATCTGCTACACCTGAAGATGGAGAAGATGAGTTTGCTGATCTATACGTGGTGAAGTGGAGCTTCTTGATGGTCCCTCCAATCACAATAGTGATGTTGAATGTAATAGCCATTACAGTTGGTGTTGCAAGGACCATATATAGCCCATTTCCAGAGTGGAGCAAGCTCCTTGGAGGAGTTTTCTTCAGCTTCTGGGTTTTGTCCCATCTCTATCCGTTCGCGAAGGGTTTGATGGGAAGGAGAGGAAGGGTACCAACCATTGTGTACGTATGGTCTGGATTGCTCTCCATCATTATTTCTTTGCTCTGGGTTTACATAAGTCCTCCTTCGGGAAGGCAAGATTATATGAGCTTTAAATTCCCATAATATTGAATAGTAAATGAGCATGTAATGTAACAGGCCAGTAGAATTGAAGTTGCTCAACTTCATCTTAGTTTTATTTTCAAGTGTAGGTTCGTCCGCTGTCTTTTAATTCAGGTGTTTCTGATGAAGTGATGAATGAAACTCGAACACTTTCACACTTGCAAGCTGGTGATATTCATTAATGGCAACTTTTTGCTATTAAATTTGCTAATCGTAAATGCGGGTTCTTCCTAATGTTAAAGTTGCATTTTTTTATTTTGATGAAATGTAAATATATTGATCAAAATTTATGTACATGGTCCTTTCTCCTTTGGGGCATACCCCGACCAAAGTAAGTAACCCATACATCAACTTCGGGTACTTAATCAAAATGTCAACAAGCAACTACATAACTAAAAAGTCAAAATGTAATCAGTTCGTCAGGATATAGCCGATACAAAATTTTATAAACAACTGTTTTGATTTTAAAAACATCACAAATTGAAAAAGAAGCAGAATCTAGCAATATGGCATTTTGGGTCTTTCATACCATGTATATGGTTTATAGCAATGCTAATCTACCTGCTTTACTTTGTAGTTTATCTCCAGCGTGGTTATTCCTGATCCATTTGACAGCACTTTGTAGTGTGGACATGAGGCAGGTCATACCCAACCAGTCTCGAAGGGCTCTCCATACTTCACCTGTAAAAGCACATTGAAAAAAGAGGTGATTAACTATTTCCAAGTTGTCATTGCATAGACTGCAAGTACGCTCTATATCCAAGAACAGATCCTTCCTTGGGAGTCTACTCCGGAAGCTTAGCTATGCAATGAATGAATATTTAGATAGAATATATTGTTTCCAAATAAATGTCATCGAAAGTCGGCTAGTATATTTGGTCCTCTTCAAATCATACACCTTCTGTGCAGAGAAATTGCCATTAACACATAATGATTGAAGCCCTTGTTCTACCTCGTTTCGGCCTCCCAACTTGTCTAGCAACACATTTCGGATGTGTCCAAGTTTTTTCGTGAGTGCTTGTTGTGAGCTTGTTGTGTTGGTGGTCCTATGATGACGATCAAGAAAAGAGGTCATTTATGTCCTGTTACATAATCCTTTACATTTCATAATCATTAGGGGGAGATTCGGAAGAGTTCCCTGGAGATGTGATGTAGTTAACAGATTCAACTGTGGAGCACAAAGACCTGTATGGTGGTGGGGTGGACCAAATTAATAGTCTCCTTTTCTCCTTGTGTCATACTCATAACCCAAAGGGCTGTTTCTAGCTGTAAAGGCCTCTCCATATAAAAAGTCTAAATGACTCTTTAACCAAGTTCCCTGTGTTCCTTTCTTCACATGCGACTGTGGAGGCCCAGTTGTTTTCAGACATCACAAGGAACACGAAACAATATATCTTGTTAGGCGACAATGTCTGGAAATGCCCAATTCAACTCATTCTTTGTGTGACATAAGAACATTTTTATACGGAATAACAAAGCTCAAAAAAACCAATGGTCCCTAATGAGAACAGAAACAGAAGATCGAAATTCCTTTTTCTTATCTTAACTATTGTCGGCAGTCATGTCTCTACGTTATTAAATGGCAAAAGATAAATGAAGGTGTTGAAAGCCATACCCTTAACAGAGACCAGCCAATTGATCATGACGTTTTATTATGGGCCGTCGATTTGCCTACCTCTCAGCACCTTGACGCTTCGCCTCCTAAAGAATCACCAACTCTATGCAATGCAACTTATAAACACTAGATCTCACTCTTATCGCTGGGAATCGAGGAAAGTATATTAGTTCATCTATGGACGAATGGGCCGGTTACCGAACCAATGCTGCGCAACTTTTTGCTTCCTTCTAGAACAAATCTAATCCCACCAAATCATTAAAAGGTTAGTGTAATTATATTAATGTATGATTACAATGATTTGGGGGAAATTTTAGAGAGGAAAAGCTGTCAAGGTCAGATTGACTGATCCAATTTATGATTATCACCACCCATCTATCTAAGCGTCTGTTTGCAAGTCCCCGTCAGTTTAAAACACAGCTGGCAAAAGATGAACAAGACAAGAAGGTCTAAACAACATAAACCAATATTATATAAATTGGGTATGTTTATAAACCAATATTATATAAATTGGGTGTTTTATTTATTATAAGTAAGGTATCGGTGATTCCCGATAATTTGATCATGTTTGATTTAGAAAAAATTAAATATAAGTTAGACTTTTTTTTACTTAATTTAAATCAAGTTGATCATTTTTTATTTGAATTAAAATTAAATCTAAATCTAAGTTGATTTAATAGGACAAAATATCTGAATTTTTAAAATTGATCAATACTAAATATTTAAAACTGATTAAAATTGTTCGATCCAAATTTTAAAAAGGCAAAAAAAATTACATAATTTTAAATTTTGATTTGAAGTGTGTTTTTTTTCTTTTCGCCTTTTTTTTGTGGCAAAAAATGAAAAGAAGATAGTGTAATTTAATGAATCTTTACTATTAATTAAAATAAGACAAATCGATTCCGATCTAAATTAAAAATCACCCAATTCGGTTCAATTTCAGGTCATTTTAATAAAAAAAATTAATTTCAAACTAGTATAAAGTCATGAAATTTCTACCTTTATCAAAATTGTCCAAAACTGATTTTTTGCCAGACAGTCGAAGCAAGTGGCCACGTGTGATGCCAGGGCAAAAGGAATTGGTCCCCCCATGCCCTACTTTGGCCACTTCCCACGCAACGATAATTATTTAATTCCAGTACTTTTGCTTTATCTTATATTGTGGAAAAGCATTTTGGATCATTGAAAATCTTTTTAATATCATACTAAACTAAAAATAAACATACAGATGAGATGGCATGGCATGACAAAGCCACCAAAGCGTGGAAAGGACGGTTAGTTCACAAGTCTTTCACTGCTCACGAACCATAACAATGAGGTCAACTTGTGCTCCAGATTTTTTAACCAAAAATAAAATTCGGAAGATAACTACGATTACACTATTCATTTTGTTTCTTTCTGAGCGCTGTGAAAAATGGATGCATAAGCTCACATGCCCTCTTCAACTCCTTCCACCTTTTGCTCATTGCACTCCACCATATACGACACGTCTTCATTCATTTCCTTCACTTCTGTTCAGCAGCTTTCGTTTGACAAGTATACTACTTTTTTCCCCTATAAAATAGCATAGGGTGCAAAGCGTAATACAAGGTGGGGGAAAAACTGTATATCCTGGTCCTAGTTAAGCAGATTAATCCATTTGATTTGCCCAAATAACCTAACGGCTAGTGCAAGAAGGATAAATGCTGTGTATTACTATAATCTAGAATGACAGCAAATAATCTAGCAACTTAATGTCATGAAATGGAAGGACCAATTTGATCATTTTAAAATTGTCATTCCCTCCTCCTCCTCCTCCCGCATTAACTGTCCACCCGCCATTGAAGGATAAGTTTGCCCACTTCAGAACAGTTCACATTCAGTCCTAGCTGCAACTCATTTGCCCATCCAGAAACGGAACTATTACATAACAAACTGAATTTCTGCTTTAAATGTTTTATTTTCCATGCACAGACAATATCAAACAACTTGAATACAAATTCCATACTAAAATATAAAACCAAGAAAAAATGACTAATAAGATCGTAATAAAACGTAGAAGAAGAAAAGGAAGTTTTAAGACGAGAAATAATGATGAAAAAAGTTTTAAAAAATGGAAAATGACAAAATTAAACAAAAAGGCATAAAAATTTAATGTGTGGGAAAAGGCAGTCCTGGAGGAGAATTTACCGGTGCCGTACAACACCATCATTAACATACTGATATCATTGCGACTGTCCAAACAAGTCGTATGGCGCCCAAATTGCATCAAGCGGACACGGCCTTTTGGAGTCGAGCCTGAGCCACGGCTTGCCGCTACCGGACCAATGCAAAAGACTAGCCGGACCCGAGTGCAGGTCCCGACAGCTCCCATTCACATTATCACCACCTAACCCGTGTTGGTTCCACCTATGCTCGATCGGCGCCACGTGTCCCGCAAAAACCAAAAGGAACGGCGGTAATGAACCCAGCTCGTAGATCCTGTTACTCTTCTGGACCTCCATCCACCTCTCGATCCGTTTCGTGTACCCGACCCGCCTCCATCTCACCAGATCTATCACCATAACCCCAGTGTTAAAATAACACGGCCTCCGCCCATCGAATATGCTCGAGAATCTTCTGTCCGACCAAAACCTCGGCGTGAAATATTTCGTGAAGTTGGCGTGACAGTACTCCGGAGCGCCGATTGTTCTCGAATTTAAGTCCGTATACCAAAGCTGTGTGATATCATCAACCACCACTAAATCGGAGTCCAGGTAAATGACCCTACCTACACAAGGCTCTAGCAGATCCGCCAAGTAATTCCTCGCGTAATTCAACGGTTGCTCTAGAGCTTGCCTGACAGAAGTTGAGATCAGATTCCGCACAATCTCCGGATCAAAGTAATACACCTTGAACTTCAACCGAGGGAAGGTAGCCCTCACTAATGACTCCATATTCGTCTCAGAAACCAAAAAGTGGAAGAAAATACTCTCCGGACACTTCGAATGCCGCAGAATGGAGTGAACTGCAGCGATGGAGCCGCGGAGGTACTCGTAATCGAGAGTAATCGCGACATGTACCAAAGAAGGATCGCAGACGTCGGTTATCCAACGATCGGAGAAGGCGCATTCATCGGCATTGTGGAAAACCGGCGCTTTTCGGAAGGAGTAATGGTCGGAGACGGCGGTTACCGGCAATCTGTCGAGGTGAGAGGATCGGATGGCTTCGGCGGGAGAAAAAGATTGAAGAGAAGGAGAGAGTATGATCATAATCATTGCGGCGGAGAAGAAACCGGAGAATCTCATAAGCCATAGCATCTTGACGCGGTGGATCCCTCTGCACTTCCTCTTCTTTGATTTGAAATCGAATTGATCCAACGACAAGATTGAGCTCATAGAAAACCGAAGCAACGCTAGGCTTCCTTTGAGGTCCGCCAGCGTTTCTAATAATTATCACCAAACAACCCAAAAGGAGGGGGGGAAAAAAAGAGTGAAAGCCAAGTTGGAATCGATCTTTTGCTCCGGTTCAAAGTAGTTTTGCCGTGAGAACGAAGCCAACTTCCATGAGAGAGAGAATAGAAGAATCCATTACCCCAACCGGAGCTACCTTGAGCCGCCGTGTGTTCTACGCCCTCTCTATCTCTCTCTCACTATCTCTCACACCACACTTGGTAGTACAAACAATTACAAGAAGGTGATAGAAGCTTAACAAAGACACACTCATCCAGAGTAGAGACTCGTGAGAGAGAGACTAATTATTTTTCTGTTTTATTATTTTTTTTCAGCCATAGAAATACATCAACAGACTATATTAAAAAGGAAATAAAAGTATTTCTTTGTTGTACATGTAACATGGGAAAATAAATATATTTTTATAATACAATTATATATTAAAAGAAAAAGAAGGGATTGAGTGAGCGATATGTGTGCAAGGGAATGAAAGGACCAGCTGGTCCTTGCCTTTGTATCACAATGACGATTGCGTCCCTGCACCATCCCGTACGTTCTCTTTTATCCGATGTTTTAAAAACTGGACCGGTAATTGAACCGGAGAAGTAATTGATTTAAGGGTCAATTGTTCAATCGGAATTCAACCGTGATCGAACCGGTGACTAATAAATATATAAAATTTTATTTTATATATTATATATATA
>JAOTAY010000009.1:19190936-19201379 GCA_025629805.1 Erythroxylum baracoense | reverse complement strand
GAACATCTTCAACAGATTCTAAATTTGGTTGTAAAAGTTTTGATTTTTAAAGGAAAACTCTTCATTTTAAATGAACCAGCCGATTTTTTCTTTCACCGGTTCAGCGGTTTTTACCGGTCAGACCGTAAAATGAGCGGGTCAATCACTCACAAAAAATAAGGACTAAACCGGACCGTTTCATGCTCCGGTTCACCGATTTACCGGTCCAACCGACCGGTTCGGTCCGGTTTTTAAAACACTGCTTTTAACTATTCCTACTTTATACTTTAGTGATCGCTCTCTTGTTTGGCACGTAGTCATTTTACCCATTTTGGTTTAGTTGTTGATTCATTTTTTTTTGGTAGACCATATAAAATAACAGTTCAAGGGGGCTGATTATTTTTGTACACATACAAGTGGAGTGTCGGTTGTGATGGTTTTTGTTTTGATTGTGATCGCAAGTCTTATCGAACATCAACAGTAGATGTCTGGATTAGGCCCTCCGGTTACTGCCCAAGCTTGTGTTATTTTGATTATTTTAAAAATTGTATCGAAATTTAAAATTTTAAAATATTTGTATTAGATTATAATAAAATTAATATGCTATAAAAATTGAATATAATTAAAAATTAAAAATAATATTTAAAATTAAAAATATTAATAATTTAAAAAGTTAATATATAAGATTATTAAACAAAATTTTATTTCAATCTAAATTTTGAAAATGAACTAATTAATCAATAAATTAACTGATTTTTAATAACAAAATTTTTTTTAAAAATGAACTAAAAATTTAATTAATTCAAAATTTTTACAATTAAAACAATCTAACTAATTTGGTTTTTTATTATTGATTATTTAATAACTTTAGATTATAAATTTAATTATTATATTATTATTTTATGCTTGAAGTTTCTATTGACCTTTTATATAAAAAATTTTAATTTCGATCATTAATAAATAAACATACAACTTTAAAGTATTATGAGAACGGATCATGTTTTCTTGTACGACCATCCATAAGCTTTGATAAGACTATTGAACTATTATTGATAAAGACTACGATCGTTTTTTAATTAAATTTTTAAATATTTGCTTAATTTTTTCATGTTTCTCATATAAAAAATATATAAATTCAATCATTACTAAACAAATATACATTTTAAAATATTATGATCATGGAACAAGTTTTCGTGTATAACCATCCATAAGACTTTTTTTAATATTAAAATTAGATAAATACAAAACTTTAAATGTTAGAGAATATAATATGTTTACCATGTAACCTTCCAGGAACTTCTTATACAACTTATACTTGTATCTGTGCGTGTTACCATACTTAGTTTGTGCTTGCTTTCTTAATGTATAAAGTTGTTTTTCATGATAGATACATTTGGAAGGCACATTGTTGCTCGAAATTGTGACCGCCATTATTAGCACAGCACCGACTAATTTCCTGGCAATGCACAGAAATAGCAAATACAAAGAGAGGATGCGTCAGAAAATGGTAACAGGCAATAATCAGAAAACTTCAGAGACGTTTGACAAGGCAGTGACAAATATCCGATATCGCTAGATATTCTGTTTAAATTTATATAAATATGTGAATCAAATTGAGTGGAAACATCTAACAAGCGCTCCAACTCCATCCCAGTGGTGATGTAGAGCAGCTATGGTTAGAAGGAGTTTAGATCATATTAGGTGTGCTCCTGTGTCCCTTTAATCTCAACCGCTCAATAAGTGGGAGAGAGAAAAATTGAGTGGTTAAGATTAAAGGAGAACAAGGACACACCCAAATGTAAGTACAGATGATCTCAACTGGGCTAGAAGCGCGCCTTGTGGACTGAGCATGTCCCGTGATGTTAAGTCCCCTATCGAGAAATGCAGGTGTACGGTGTTCCTGCAAATCACAGCTGTGCATTTATATGATTATACTTTGTGAAGCGTGTTTCTCGACGATCACAGCCTTTTAACAGTCCGTACGCTCCCTGCCCTGCTCCTTCCAGTCCACCCTGGACTGCACTTTCTGTGACTGTGGATCGGGCGAACCCGTGTAGCCCGTTTTAACAACTTGGGTCGGAGCTTTATAAGCATCAGACAGCCTGTTAGGTTTAAATCTCTCTTTTTGTTTTATTCCTAATCTTGTCTAGAATAGTTCCAAGTATAGGGACATATAGAATTACAGACTACATGTTACTCTTTATCATATATATTTTTATAGAACTTGTGTCGATCTATGTCTTAAAATTGGTAAATGCATGAGTTGCAACTCATTTGTCTTACTTGAATATTGTCGAAAGTTCTAAGATTAATTTCACGTGTCATGCTATAAAGTTTTAGCGAATTAAAAATAACAAGCTAACATCAAGCTGGATTCTTGAGGATTTTAGCTAAAACTTTGTTGAAAGCAAGCTTACTAATATGGTAGATGAAGGCTTAATTTTCTCACCAATGCCACTGAAAGGACAATTTAATTTTAGTGAACTAATTACATTTTCCCCAAATAATATGTTTGATGTCGTTCAAATAATATATTTCATGTGGGTTATTTGGAAACAACATCTCTATTAATTAAAGTTAAGATTATATACTATTAAACCGTTCTAGATCTCGCAATGTTTCATACTAAATATTGTTGTTTTTGTTACAAATGTGGATTCACAGTGAACAAGAAATTGTGTAGATTATATAAATCCGCATGTCCTTGATTTGTCTTAGCAACTCCATCACGTACTTCTTTTCTAATTAGGTAAACTATCAGGATTAATAGAAACGGTTGTTTGGTATCCGAGAAAGGGAAAAGAAAAGGAAAAAAGGACGTTTTGCAAATTCAAAATATGCTAATTAAACCAACTTGGAGCGTACCTTTCATTGAACTCACATGATTAATGACCTTATGAGGTTGTCGATTACGGAACCCTATTAATGTTGCTTGTTGGCATCAGAAACATGCACCTGCATTGCATTATTGTCTTTCACAACATAACAAAAAGGGTCTGGAAATGATGTCCATTGCATCACTTATTTTTTAAAAAAGTCTTACACCTCCAAAACTACATCCAATAACAGCCCTGTTGTCTTAATGCTTGTTCGTGTAAAAAAGGACAGGAAGAGAAGCACTGGATGGGCTATGGTCGGCACATGCACCAGCCAGCAAAGCCATCTCACTAACTTAATACCATTATTAGTAATATAACTGGGAAAGCATATGTTTGATAACTGTTTAAGCAGATAGAGTTTAATTGAGTTTTGCTCATATTCTTTTGGTTTTGTTCAGCTAACACAAATTCGGTTTCAGTATGTATCAACACGACAACATGGCAAATTATTAAGTTTCGCTAAGATGAGCTTACAGAGACACCAAACGTTGTCTGTTCCCTTCCAACTCTTTTTACTGTGTAGCCGTAAATTGTATAAATGTCTTTATTAAATGAAGAGCAAAAGAGATCATATTCCATTCAATTTTATTAATTTTACCAAAACATTTCTAAAATTAATTATTTTGATAACTTTTCCTTAAGGTGGGAAGCTACATCGTACATAAATGATTTAAAATTTGTGAATCACGAGAGTTGTTTGTATAAAATAAATAAATAAATAATTTATTGTATTATTTTATCGATTTATCATATTAACATATCATTATTTGAAATAAATTAATAGTATATAATTTTTAGATATTATATAATAACTAATAAATCAATCTATTTGACACATAACACTCTGTAATTTACAAATTTCTAATAATCTCCTTTTGAAGTACAATATAGTTTATATAGCCACAACTCGTCTAAAGGACAAAGAATTTTCACCATGAATCCTCCGATTGAAGAACTCGGGAGTGATGGATAATTAGTTCACTTTTTTCGTTACTTCCTAATAAGGATGTGAATTGGTGAATTTCTAAGTCAGTGAATCCTCCTATAAAATATTCTGTCCCCTGCAAGTTCCATATTAAACAAACAAAGACTATTTTGATGGATGTGTGGGGAAGTTGGTCCATTACTAATCACTTAACTTGGAAAATTTCAACTTTATGCAAAGAGAAGAGCTAATTAATTTGGTTCGTTGCACCATCTGCCCTCTCAAAGAAAAACAGGAAAGATTTGGTAAGTGATAATGTGAAGGGATGTAAGTCTGTAACTGAACAGATAGATTAAACATCAATTCCAACAACTGAACTAACTGTTCACTACAAGAAAATAGGTGTTTAGTGATAGAATATGAAGGTTTTCCGTCGGCAAGCGAATTTGCTTGCGAAAATTACCGACCGCATGAGTCGTCGGAGAAACGACTGTCGGTAATCTTTAGCGACGGAATAAAAATATTTCTTCAATAATTTACCAACGAACAATTTTTTTTGCGTTGTTAAATATAGCGACATAATTTTTAAGTCCTTCGGTAACTTTATCGACAGAATATTTTACAGACGGATAAAGTATAGAAAATCTGTCGGAACATTTAGCGACGATAAGTTATTTTCAGTCGGCAAATTTAGCGACGAATATTGTATGTGTGTCGATAAATTTAGTGACGATCAAGTTATCGAAGTTCCGTCGGAAAATTTAACGATGGTAAGTTTTTTTGTCGGTAACTATTTACCGACGGATACGATAATTTCGTCGATAAATGCATCGATATTGTTTTTTTTAATTTTGATTGGTAATCTTATGATTGATATTTAATTTCTACAGTTATCTGGTGATAATATGTTGAATTTTTTCTACATTTAATTTATATAAACGGTAAGTTGAAGGGTAATATAAAGTAAAAATTATCTTAATTATTATCTACAACAATAAATATGTAGTTCATACAAAATGACTTGAGAGTAGCAAAACTAAGCTATGCAGTTGGTGAAGGCGAACGGTTTGACTAGTGCGATAAGGTATTGCCCCTCTCCTTTAACTCATCCATCTTATTACGGAGCTGGGCTATATACTCCATCGACTGTTGCAACTGAGTTGCCAGCATCTGTACTGTGCTCTCAAGCTGAGTGACTCTTTCATTAGATGTCGAGCGCTAATTAGATGTAGCTATACTGAACGTGGAGGATTGCGAATAACATGTGTTCGCAAATGAACCTAAACTGAAAATCCTTCCACAACGATCCCTACCACCTACTGCATCAAGATATGATTGACTCTCATCAACAGTTTCAGAGTGTTGAGACTATCGTTGAATGATTTCTTCTATTTGGTCATATCAGGAGGCAATGTTTATGTTAATAAGTAATAATTATTAAGAATTAATATTAAAGCATAAATTTCACATACATTAAGTTCTCTACATCGAGTGTTAACGAAGGTCACATCATCATGCTTCTTAGTGTGGGTGTGCAAAAAGAGCTGACGAGATGTAGGCTTCCTGCCTATAAACTTTTCCTGCATCAAAATAAAATGTTAGGATTGAACTACAATTTTATCAAAGTTTCCTCTATTTTTATGATATTTACCCGCTGTTGAACAAAGAAAGTAACTAAAAAATACAGTCATATATGGCACTAAACATTTACATCATTATCATTCTCTATAATACATGTATATTTTCATTCCAAAATTCACACATAAAATTAAATTGAAATACATCAAAGTAAAAAAATCAGAATATAAATGTAAAGTGTAAATACTTACAAGTTTCTTTGCATGCTCCTGGTAGGCAATAGATCCTCCAGTGTCTACAGGAAGACTCTCTTCCCCTGGTCCTCCACCTCTGTTGGCATAATTGCACTTTGAAATGGACATTTTCTCAGGTAATGTCTAATACTGCTGTCAACGATTCCATATTTCTTCAGATATATATATTGAGGTCATAGACCAGTCTTGTGTAGCGCACCAAGAAAGTCTCTATAACGCCTACGAGCTTGTCTCTCCCATACTTTATGAATTACCGCGCCAAATTTGAAATCCCAAAAAAATTCTTTATGAAAAAAGAAGAAAAACATACTATAAGCACTTATAACCTACAATATTTATCTAATTAATGTAAATTAATTAGATAAAAATACAAAATAATATATTTTTTGTACCTCAAACTCTTGATAATAAAAATCCTTTATCACCTGAGAGACATTATTCCATATATAACCCTCAAGATTAATCTTCTTCTTAAACTTGGATGTCATGTTTCTTGAGCACGTTCCAAACAGAACCAACCTTATATATAAGCAATTTTAGGTCATTTTTAAATTAAAACCTATAACTTCAGTATCAACCTATGGTGTTATCATACATGTATTTTCACTCACAGATTGTTGACTATTGTGATGTACATTCTTCCATCTACTCCTTTAGCTCCAAGCTAGAGGTCACCTTCTTCATCTGCAACGTTTACCCATGATATCTCTGTCGGTATAGGGGTGGTGGATGGTGTAGGGCTGCTGGATGGCATAGCAGGGTACTTAGATGGCGTAGCAACAGGTACAGAAGGTGATGCCTCATCTGGATGTGTAGCAGCTGGAGGTACAGTACCTGATTTTGTAGCAGTTGCAGCATATGATGCTTTACCTGGAAAGTACTGGCTCCAAATCGTGATAACCTTAACCTTGGCCGCATCATATCTTGTTTTCTCTTTGGTGGCATATTTTTAACCTAAAATTTACATTTTATTGAATATTCCAGTAATAGAACGATATAAATTGAATATATAACAATATATTGTTGATGCAATAATAGATTTATTCATATAATATTCTATTACAAACATAAATTAATCGTTATCATGATCACTTAATTGTAAATCAAAATCTCTTGCCCTCCTCCTCCTCTCCAGTAAAAATTTCAACATATTCATTATTTAGATCGTTCCAAGTGTCATTCTCGTCATATGTAACACGTGCATTTATTTTATAAACATCTTCCTGAAACACTTCACTTTCAATTCTCTTATTTTGTCATTTTCCATTTAATTTAAAAACACCTCTAGGTTTTACTTTACAAATGGCCAACTAATCTAACTTATCTCGTCGTAAGCTGAAAAAAGGGACATAATACACCTAGATCGCTTGCATTGCCAACACGAAAGGTTCAAATTGTATAAATCTTCTTCGCTAGTTGATTTCAACTAGATTGTATCAGTTGTGTACTTTTGTACCAACATTAGGAGTTGGATCAAATCAGTCACACTTAAATATCACACTCCGCTTTATTGGTAATACAAAGTACTCAATTTCAAGTATCTCAATAATTTTACCATAGTAATCCATCAATTCTCCCTGTACACAAACCCCACTATTTATTGTTGTTATGTTATGACCATGGTATTCTGTATGAAATTTGTATCCGTTAATGAAATACACCGGACATGATTTAACAGTTCGCAAAGGTCTTTTCGTAAGATCATATATGAACTTGTTTTCTATTGGATTTTCTAAGACATACAAAAAAATAATCGTATTAAATAGTATGATGTCATTTGAACACTTTGATATGATAATTCAACTATTTAAATAATTGCTAGTGAAAACTTATATATTCCTCGAACTATCAAGGAAAATGTCTTTCAACTTCTTTATTAATATCATTCTGTGTTTTCTCGGGCATTAGCTCGCATAACCATTCCTCGTATATCTAAAGGCATTATTATGTATTTTAGTTGTGAACAACATTAACTTCGAAAACCTAGAAAATCAATTTGAAAATCAACTTAAACTTACTACACGAAAGGTTAAACCTTTTGACAGTTCAATAAAATGTAATTATGGGTAGCCTCTATTCTTCCTCTGTTAACATTCTTCTTATTGATCGTCCATATATTCATCCAAGATATATGAAAATGGATAAGTTACATCAACATCCCTAGTTCCTCCCCCATCGTCATTACGAGAAAATTTTCTTTCTCTTGTGTGCACATGCAGCTCAAAATAATGTGAACAAATTGTACTTACTTCCTCCACTAAATTTGCATTATATATAGCTATTGATATACAATTCTATGATTAAAACATGTTATAACTCCAATTTAAATATTTACTATAATTACCTCTCAAAAGGATACATCCATCGATATTGAACTAGACCAGCAAATTTAGCCTCGTGTGTAAAATCCACGGGTAGATGCTCTATACAATCAAAGAAGTCTGGAGGAAAAATCTCTTCTAATTTGCACAAGATTACTGGAATTTTCTTTTCTAGTTTTTCCATTTCAACCAATTTTATTTCAGGTAATGTTAATCTTTTGAAAAACAAACTTAATTATGTTATAGCTTTCTAAACCTTATTCGGTAGCAACTCTCAAAATGCAATTGAAATTAGCTTTTGCATAAACACATGACAATTATGACTTTTCATCCCAAATAATTTGTGCTTCCTCATATCCACACACTTTGCCAAGTTTCAAACATATCCACCAGGAAACTTTAGACTTTTCAACCATTTACACAAAATTTCCTTTTCTTTTTTGTCCAAAGTGTAACATGCTTTCGAATATTTACCAGTGTGTAGATCTTTATTTAACTCATTCCTTCTACAAAAAAGCTTTAAATCAGCTTGTGATTTTGCATTGTCCTTTGTCCTCCCTTCAATGTTAGTTATGCTATTAAACAAATTGTCAAAAATATTTTTTCAACATGCATCACATCTAGATTATGACGTATCAAATTAGTTTTCCAACATTGCAAATTCCAAAAGAGCTTCTTTTTCTCTAACCAAAATTTTTACTAATGCTTGTATTAACTTCATCAGCTTCAAGTTTTGTAGCTTTCAGCAACCATAATTTATCAATCTCCTGCAATATCTCTTCACCAGTTTTGTGAGAGGGAGGAGGTGTTTGTATCATCCTATTCTTAATAAACTCTTGTTTATTGCGTCTAAATGGATGATCTGGAGAAAGAAATTTCCTGTGGTTGTCAAACTAAGATATTTTGGCCCCGTTTGAAAGATAAAACGCATCAAAATCATTGCCACAATAAGTACAAGATAATTTCCTTGCTATGCTCCATCTAAATAATATAACATACACCGAAAAATTACTAATAGTCCACATCAAAGCTGCTCTCAACACAAGTATTTTTTTAAGAGACACATCATGTAAAACCCCACCTCCATAGAGCATATCCTCGAACATCCAGAGGACATTCAAGAACAAACCCTATGAAAATAGCATGTTAAAGCAATCAAATTCACTTATTATGGCATTATACAGAACATAAATAGTCAAAAGATCAACTTTTGCCATTTCATTCACAAACATGATTTACACTGTATCATCACGCTTTATAATAAATATATTTACGTACCAAAATATCTCAAAGTTCACCACTCTTTTACAAAATGTTCTACATGAAAAGAAACTAAACAAAAATAATCTATCTAAACTCCTCAATATCAACTGACCAGACCTTTGAACCATTATTGTTTCCAAAATGCAAGTATTATACTTCCACTAGTCTCCCTTAGAAGCTAGGTCTCTCTCTCGTACTTGAAAATCAATATTTACAATTTTGATGAGTTTTGCGAACTCAATGAGTGAACCATCATTGATGTACTCACTCATATCAAAATACAAGAACAATTCAGAATTCAATTCACAACAAATCATATCATCAAATATTGAATTATCACTTCACATTTCATCAGGCTTCAACAAATACAATTTGTATACACTATTTCGCATTACCATTTCAGAACAGTCCAAATAATTCATTTCAATCATTCATATAATACATATCAAGTTATATATGCAATTGCACATGTGACTCCACTTTTATTTTTATTTGTTGTGACCGAGCGCCATTTTACTGTCATATATCTATTGTGGATACCGGGCTCATTAATAACTGTCCCATACTTATTGTAAATACCGGGCTCTTTTTCTGAGCTTTAAACTCTTTTTCACTGGTCACTCCGGTCACAACTCCTCTATCTGATCAAGCATATCAATATGATAAAATGCATCATTTCTCATTATATGCGCCCAATCACTTTCATTCATAATGGACAGTCATTGTCATATATTCATCGGATCTAAGTCCAGCATTCAACATTTAGTTGAGTACACATATTTTTCCCAATTCACATTCAATTAGGAAACACTTCCAATACAATCTCAATTATCAAACTCCTCGAACCATAAATGTCCGAAATTATCTCAATCACATCAATAACAGTTCAATAGTTGAAATTTAAACAGAAACAAATCAATCATAGTGAGAAACATCTAGGTTGACTCACAGTAAGCTTCAGGTTAGCTATTGCTTTGACGAGCCAACAATGTCTAGATGCTAGCGTTCGACTTAAGCGTCTAAATCATGCAATACACATATTTTACACATTAATAAATTGATCATTCATATTAGTATTCAATCATGCACACACGCACACGCACACGCACACACATGTGTGTATGTGTGTGTGTGTGCATGATTGAATGTGTGTGTGTGTGTGTGTGTGTGTGTGTGTGCATGATTGAATACTAACATGAATGATCAATATATATATATATATATATATATATATATATATATGT
>JAOTAY010000009.1:19166482-19181462 GCA_025629805.1 Erythroxylum baracoense | reverse complement strand
TATATATATGTCATGATCAATGTATGCTCAATTGACTTTTCCCGAGTATATATCCTTATTCACAAGTCTTAACCATTCATACATCATAACTTGTATATATCTAGTTTGCACTTAGGTTTATGCCTCAAGAAAACTAGATTTTTCTAATATCATCAATCATTCATTCACCAATCCTTTTTCTAGCATTTTATAATCACAGAATATCCAAATTTTCATTCATTTATACTTAATACACCTTACTCATATCCTTTGGATCACATTTACAATCATAAGAACACTTTCATTCCTATAATACTCATAAATTTCCAAATTTTAGATTCATGATATCAACAATCCATTCCTTAAGTTAAGACTTCAATTAATAACCTAACATATCAATACTTTAACCAATTAATCAAGCATCAAACTAGGTTCATTTCAAGCCTCAATCAAGTTTAAATGCATCGAGGTAAAGTAACTTATCCTTAGTTGGTTCAACAATCACATAAAGGAGGAAAGTTCACGTCCAATGCCTTTCCCACGATCGTGGAGACCTTCCCACAATCATGGGATAAGTCATCCGAAAATTTCCTCATCCATCTCCTTCAAATTTTTCCATATTTTAACTCTTACATACTACACCCAACACATCTTCTTCGTAGTTCATCATTTATACCTCAATTCCTCATCATTTTCACCTCAATTCTAACTCAAAATCATCCATACAATAATTCATAACCTATTATTTATCATTTACACAAAAATAGAACACAAAAGTATCCATTTATTCATCAACTTCCAGCACACTTCGAACACCATTATCACCATCAATCTATCCCTAAACAATCATATTAAATGCTTCTATTAAAACAAACCATGAAGATCAATAATATACTTACTTGTTTAGCTCAAAAACTACTCAAATTCTCAAGTTAACCTAACTCTCCAAGCTTACACGATCATCACCATTTTCAAGAACAAGATGGGAATAGAAATGGGTTTCATTAATAAGGTGAAGACAACGAAATATTTGGAGTAGAAAAGTGTAGTTGATAGCAAAAACTCAATGTTGTGAGTGTGGGGGTGAGTGTATCGTGAATCGTGAATGAGAGAAGAAGAAAATGAAGAAAAGAGCATGTAGCAAAAATGAAAGATGGTTGTCTTTTGGGTTAAGGTGTGTGGGTATCGTGTGTTAAGGTGGGTATCGTGTGTTAAGGTGTGTGGCAAATGTTATGACACGTGTCACTTGCTACATGTCTTATACTCATAGTACCACATGTCTCTTAATAACAAGTCCATTTGTCTCTCAATTTTCAAGCCGTTTGTCACCTAATTATCTAAACCATTTGTCACTAAATCCTAATGTCACGTGTCACTTATTTCTACTACCATGTGTCAATTTGTCTTGCTACTTGGCATTTTTTCTAGTTTAAAAATACACATAAATTTATAAATCTCCTAATTGTAACAATTAATTTCAAATTACTAATTAAAAATCATTAGACCAAAATTCAAGACATTATTCACAATTCACATCATGATCATTTTAAATCTTTCATACCTGGAAATATGTCAATTGAGTGCATAAACAATCTTTGAAACGTGTACAAAAATTGAAATTCATGTGTGTTTGCTAATGATATGCTTGTGAATGAAATGCACCTCATAATTTCTCAATGCTATTTCTCATGTACAATGGTCTAGGGTCCTAATCCTTAGTATAGAAAACGAGTTATTACACATCTTATGTCTCTACACCATATTCCCAAAGATAATGCAATTTAGATACCAATGGTTGTAAGAATGCATCAATTTTATGTTTTGTATTTCTAGGCCCTGGCACAATCACTTTCAAGAACATATATGCCTCATTCATATACATCTATTGAGGCAAATTATAAGGAGTAATTATGATTGGCCATGATGAATATTGTTGCCCGGATTGACCAAAAGGTTGGAATCCATCCGTCGACAATCCCAACCTAACATTTCGAATTTAAGCTACAAACTCATAATAGCTGTTATTGAAATGGCATCCGACGGATGGCTCATTATTGCATCTTCCTGTTTATGTTCATTATGTCATCTCATGTGAGATGTAGTAACATCAAAGCCATGTAGTCTTTGAAGTCTATGAGTTAGCAGGAAATAATACATTCTCTTCCAAGGTACTAATTTATGTTTCATAGTACGGTTTCTAGGTTTGAACCTAGATTGAACATAAAATTTGCACTCTTGTAATTCCACATCATCTATCCAAAACAACGTACATCCCAAATTTCAACAATCAATTTTTTCAACTGCAAACCAAGACCCCTAATAAGTTTCTTCATATTGTAAGGATGATCAACTATTGTATGATCAGAAGGCAATGATTCATTATACCAATCAAGAATTTTATCGAAACTTCGATCAGAGATACGCCCTTTAGACTTTATGTTCAATATTCGAACAATTTAAGACAATCGAGTCATCGTCTCACAATTTGGCATTAATTCTTGGTCAACTGATTGTAGTAAGTTAAAAAAATTGTTTTGCATATGGGTTTGGTTCTTCTTGAAGATTTTCTATATTTTCCTGAAAGGTATAACTGGCTGCATCATAAACCATTTAGATGTAAGGATTTTCAGTTGCACCCATATTATTTGTTCTAAACCAATCCCTCTTCAAACTCATCCACATTTATTGATGAGTTTACTTCATTACCCCTTGAGGTGCTACAAATCAATGGCTCCCCATGTTATTGTCCACTCAAAATAATTTGGAACAAACCCTTGTCTTAACAAATGGAGATTCATTTCATCAATAGGAAGAAAACGAATATGTTTGCACTTTTTACATGGACATCTAATCTTTGGGTCATCCATATATGTAGGTTGAAAACATACATAGTGAATAAAAGCTTCAACTCCCTCAACAAACTCATGATTAATGAGAACATCAGGTGTTAATCATCTATACATCAAAGATCTAATAACATTACTCATTTCTACAAAACTGTTATTTAAAAAATTGAGAATTAATCACATTGAAGTTCAAGTAATCATGTTTGAATTAATCACCTACAAGTTGATTTACTAAGTTCGAATTAAAAGAAACGCTAAGGTACATGTCATTGTTACACCATATAAATCGAGAAAGCAAGTTCTCACTGTAAATCTTAGGCTTGTGGAACTTTTCACCGATAAGCTTCATAGGAATTGCATCACGAGTTTCCAGCCTATATACCATCCTAGGAGTTTATTATGCCTCAAATCATTGTAAATTTTCTGTAACTATACAACTTACTAATTTTTTAATTTTTTGATTCAAGTTTGCACACTCTTCATGTATTTATATATTTTCAGTTTCATGTGCATTCCATAGGTTATAGTCCCCATGCATATACATATATTGTTATACTTATACAGGGATGTACTTGCATAGGTCTGATCTGTTTGTTTGGGTTTATTTTTGTGTTTGTTTTTGTTGTTTGTGTTTCTTTGTTTGTGTTGGTTGGTTTGTTGTTATTTGTTTTTGCTCTTACCTTAGCCGGGGGTCTATAAAGAAACAATCTCTGTATCTCCATCGGAGATGGGGGCATGACTGCGTACATCTTACCCTCCCCATACCCTGCATAGGCGAGAATTTGGGTATGTTTGGATTTGGATTTGGATGATTCAAGTTTGCACACTAAGTTAGAATTAAAAGAAACACTAAAGTACGTGACATTGTTACATCATATGAATCGAGAAAATAAGTTTTTGCTATGACTCATAGGCTCATGGAATTTTTCCCCGATAAGCTTCATGGGAGCTGCATCACGGGTGTCCAGCCTATATACCATCCTAAGGATATGATGCCTCAAATCATTGTAAATTTTTTGTAACTATACAACTTACTACTTTAATTTTTTGATTCAAGTTCGTACACTAGGTTCGAATTAGAAGAAAAACTAAGGTATGTGGCATTGTTACATCATATTAATTGAGAAAGCAAGTTCTCGCTGTGACTCCTAAACTTATGCAATTTTTTTACCGGTAAGCCTTATGGGAGCTGCATCATGGATTTCCAGCCTATATACCATCCTATGGGTTTATTATACCTCAAATCATTATGAATTTTTCATAACTATACAACTTACTACTTCTTTAATTTTTTGATTCAAGTTCTTACACTGAGTTCGAATTAAAAGAAACACTAAGGTACATGGCATTATTATACTATATGAATCGAGAAAGCAAGTTCTTGCCGTGACTCTTAGGCTTCTGAAAATTTTCACCGATAAGTCTTATGGGAGCTGCATCATGGATTTCTAGCCTATATACCATTCTAGGGTTTATTATACCTCAAATCATTGTGAATTTTCTGTAACTATACATCTTACTACTTCTTTAATTTTTTGATTCAAGTTCGTATACTAAGTTTGAATTAAAAGAAACACTAAGGTATGTGGTATTGTTACACCATATAAATCGAGAAAACAAGTTCTTGCTGTGACTGCTACATAAATACGTATGTAATTCATACATCTACTCATCAATGATTCAAACAAAACCCAAACATAAATACTTAGACTATTAAAGAAGAACATAAAAACTCATCAATGATTATAAGAATATTCTAAACAACAACACAAAATCAAGACCTTCTTTGCATTCACACAAAACCCAAATACAAATACCCGTACTATTAAAGCAACGCATATGGTAGACATTAGTTGGACGACTTATCTGGATGGGTAGACAACCACAGACTACAAAGAAGAGGATGAGCTACGCTCTTTAACACAAAATAGGGCCTGTGAAAAAGAATATTTCGTATTTAATAGAATACACTTGTTCAAAAGTTTTGTATTTATATTTGTTGCATACAACGCCAAATTTCACCATAAGCATTAACACTTGAAACTCTTACAATCAATTATCAGTATAATGTCAACAAAAGCGTGTGATATATACCAACACAAGCAAAACACTTCTAACATATGATATAAACATCAGAAATAGATAAACATAACGATTTTGTTACTTCTTTTGTTGCCTTCGGAATTCTCTTACATAAGTGATAGAATAAATGGATCACAAAACTTTATCGTTGTATTCCTTACTAAAATAAACCAAAACTTGCCATAAGACATGTTTATAATCTCTAACCAATATTTTATTATGTTAGGCATAATGCAATGAAATTTATATTATGACATACAATTCAAATACCATGCTTCATTAGTGCTCCAAACAAGTTCTTCATTATACCATTTTCCTTATGATTAGAGTCGACTATCATAATCTCCCTTTACTTCTATTGAAATGCAATAACACCACCAATGCTTATTCTAAATGAGAGGATTAGAAACAATAAAGAAAAAGATATTTAACTCCAATTCATTATCTAAACTGTTATTTCATGTATCATTGCTAATATAAATAAATAAAATACAATTAGCAATCTAGTCTTGAATACATCAATAGCAATATCCAAATCATTGCCAATATGTGTTGCATATATGAAAACAATATGCAAGAAATTAATAGATGATAAGGATAAGGATTTGTCCATGTTTTTCTTCAGTATTTAGTTTACGTCTGTGTGACAAGATTACATCAATTTCAATACATCAATGGATAGAACAATGTATTAATTTCAATAAAGGAGTTAAGGCAATTCCATTCTATAATTTCATGTGAAAGACAGTACTAATCCTTTTATTCTTTTATGATAATAAGGAATCATATGAACTGATTGTATAGCATGTGAAAGACAATAATAATCCTTTTATTCTTTTATGATAATAAGGAATCACATGAACTAATTGTTGTTTATCTCAACGAATATATTTTTATGTCACACAAAATAATGCCATGGATAATACATTGATATGCCATTTAAAAATGTTTTCAGGCATCAATGCTTTGGAGAAAGAGGGTAAGGGGCATAGCCACCGAATATCCTAATGTTGAGCCCTCACATATGTATGTTGACAATGTTGTAATACAACTTATTCGCCATCTGAGACAAATTTTTGACAAGCATATAATTTAAAGAAATTTAGATATGAGGGAAAGTGAGGTAGTAGTATGGTTGATAAAGCCTATCAATATCTGATATGTGAACTTTGCAGTTTGATACAATAGTGACTAAATAACATATTTGGAAATATACTCTCTGATGAGGCTTTAATGATTACTGAAAGTATAGGGATGCTACCATCCGTAAGGTTTGGTGCAAAGGTATGCAAAATCATGTTATTAAAATCATGATTGTAATAATTCCTTATTATCATAAACTTAAATAACACACAAACTCAAATACACAATACTCAAACCAACGTTCATATATAAGCATTTAAATGAAGACTTGAACTAATCACAATGGCTTGTCAACAATTAGGAATTTCACTCATACAAGTAAAAGCACTAGGGATATATAACCATTTAATAAAAATTTCAAGAAGAGTTTGTTTTTATAATGTCATGTTGATTATATGGATTCTAAGTAACATAATACATAATATGTGATGCCCTAACCAATCAGTCTAAATACATATGAAGATCACCTTACAACCTTGTCCAAAACCATATATATATAAGAATAAAAAAAACAAGATAAGATTGAAGCACTCATAAGTAGTTAAATAGTATTAAGTTAATAATAGAGAAATAACAATCATTAGAGTATCTCACTTAAGGTAGAATTGTTATTATCTTAATATCGGTACGAGTCAGGAAACACTTCAACTCCCTACATAAAAAAAGGATAGGTTAGACATATAAATAGGAAGGTGTAAAATCATAAAACAAAGAAAGCAATTATGCATCTATAATAAAGATAAAAGTTAAATAGTAAATTTATATGCTAGATTAAGTAAAGTAAAATAAAAGCCTTATAAAATACATTTTTTTTACTTTTTCTATGGTTGACCTAACATCATTAAAACCTTGTCTAAAGTTAAGCAATAACCAAAAGTAATGGAGCGACATAAAACAGAGAAAGAATGGTAAATACATAACCATGTCAAGTACACAAAATGAAGTACAACAAACTAACCAAATTATATAGCATGGAGTTAAAAAGTCACAGCTTTAATTGTGATTCTTTAAACCTAATGTACTCTCAAGTTTGAACACCTCCAAACCATACAAAGGGACCAATAACCCATCAAAAACAATAGACATCAAAGAGAAATTCCCTCATTTTAGACCATTTCCAGGGGTTGAAATTGCCAGATCAAGCTAAGAGAAACAATCTCCACCACCACCAAACCCATTCTTCCCACTCCCAATCTACCATGTGTTGCCCATCCCAGGCGCAACTCACCATTCCCTCCTACATCAGCACCACTTTCTCCCACCCCAGGAAATGGCTAGACCGCTCTCCCAAACCCAAATCCAACCTCCTCAAAACCCGATCCAATCCCCAACCTAAACTGATCCAAAGCTATTGTTTGGGTGGATACTCAAACTTAGTCAGCTTCTCTTTTGCCACCCCACCAGCTTACAATTACATTCTCAGTATCCCATGTATTAAGAGAAAAAAAAAGGAAGCTTGTTAAGCCAATATTTTAGTCGTTAATATTTCAAATATTTCAAAATTTCGATGCCATTCACTTCCTTCTTTCCTTACTTTGCTCATTGATGACGAGATTTACTAGCATCACTCTTCTTATTCCCAAAGAAGAAGAAGAGGTGTGATTTTGTAGCAAACCAGCTTTAAATCACGAGTATTTTTTTATTCACAAACTTTCATTTTTTGTTTGAAAGTTTGTTCATTGATTCCTTCTATTTTCTGGGTTGATGGAAATCTGAAAACAAAATCAACCCGAGAGCAAAGCAACATGGAAGACTAACCTTGTATATCTGAAAACGATGGATGATGGACGATGATTTCAGGCGATGGATGATAATTTCTAGAGAGAAGACCGACGGCGACAATGATAAAGAACAAATGGAAGAAGAAAAAATGATGCAAGGGAGGGAGGGGAGGATTTTTAGGTAGGTTTAAGCTGAAACCAAAACGACATCGTTCTTATTTAAATGAAAAACCAAAATACTTATGGAAACTGCTTATCTCGATAATTTACCGACTCATATTTTCCCGCCAACAATTACTGCCTATTTTTACGACATAATTTTCTATTTCGTCGCTATATTCTGCCGGCAAAATCTTGTGGATAATTTCCCTACACTTTTATCGACAGATATTTTGTCTACCACAAAAAATCATTTTTTTAGACAACTTTATTGACGGAAAATTAGTTTTTGTCGCTAATTTATTACAGTTTTTTTTGATAAGTAATTTGTAATTTTCTTATAGTGGTTATTTATTAACGATTAATGTTAAGGGTTGACACTTGGCTAAAGCCTAGCTGGTTCTTAAGCCAATTGTGCGTCAACACCTTAATTTCAACACATTATAAATAGATGTTAATCTTTAAGGTTAATTTATAAGTGTTAATTGGATTAATAAATCATGTGTTGGAAACTTGTGACTGAGTCGTCCATTGTATAGGAATCTGTCATTGTGTCAGCTCTCAAGCAAGCTTACCCGTGCAGCAAAACGTCAAGCTGATGCATGAATTCACCAAGTTGGAAGCATGCAACGTTTTATAATAGCAGCATATTTCTGAGTCAATTAAGAAAAAAAAGAAACAGAAACAAATTAGACTTGGAAAGTGACTTCAAAAGAAAAAAGCAGCCACTACTCTGCTTAATGGGTAAGGAAGTCTTTAAATAAAGATATAGACGATAAGATCTTTCTGACTAATTTTGGCCACATAATGAATCAGGTATCTTCATGTAACACTTTTAATATGAACGCAATTAAATCAGGTGTTTATTACAAGAAGCAAAGAGTTGAATGATTGGTTTATGATGCAATCTCTCCTAACGAACAAGGACTCGTTATTTCTGAATGTATAATGAGGTGTCGGTGTCAAGTAAGTGACGAGACAAGGCAAACATCCTTAAGCAGTACGCTTATTGGACAAGACATTTGAACCTGTCTTTGCTTTACAAATATACTTTTAACGAGTTAATCACCTATTAATTAAATTGATATATAGGTAAACATAACTAACCAAATTACGAATTAGTCACACCAAACTCCTTAGTGATTTTTAGTTCTTTAGCTTGACTTATTACATCTCTAAAGAAGCAGCTTTTTTGTTCTGTCTTTTTTCTAGTGGAGAATCCCAGAGACAATCAATTTGGCACAAACACGATTGGATTTTAAAAACAATTTATTCGTGATCTACAAATACTTAATCCAAGATAATGACTGTAATAGAAACGATGGAGCTACATCAACCCAGGTTAATATGTTCTGTTGTACAAACAAACTAGTTTATATTGCAAGGTTGGATGCTCCATGGGTATGCCTTATGATCCCTACAGGGACCAGATCACCTAGCTTTTCATTTTCAAAAGTAGAACTGTACTTCCGTTTAACGAAGCCTAATAGGCTTTTTTCCTAACAAAATCATTTGCACCAGCCCGAATGGATGTGATGTGATCATATGAAATGGGCTATTAAAACCTAGGTTACAACTACACATGGGTTTTAGTTTTACTCAGTCGTCCGGAATCAGTTACTGCGTTGTTTCATTCAGGTACACGATAGAGAATAATAGTAGTATGGTGTGACATTTGATACTCTTCCAATACCAGAAGAAATTGCACTTATAATAGCAACAGTAAATGGACAGGAAGTTTTGGCAACCAAATCTAAAGAGATCTAGGCTAAAGGTAAATCTTTCAGTCTTGGAGATTTTTCTCCAAGGTCCCATGAATTGAGCATCTTGGGCCCTTGAAAACAGCACGACAGAGTAAAACATATCAAGCCCCATAGAATTAAGTTGCTCTTAGAGGATGTTAAAAGCAAAAGCTAGCCTTTTAAAAGTCTCCAGTCTTATTCAAAAGGTTCTTAAAAGTCTCCTTAAAAGGTCGAAGATTAGAGTCGAGGCCAAGGAAATTACAAATTATTTTAATCTAAAAAATAATAATCAATTAAAAGAATATATTAACACCTATAAAAACTACTTAAATTAAATACATTACTTATCTTTAAATTATTAATTTGTTAAAAATTCAATAAAAATTTCGCTGAAATGCGGACTCTGAGGAGCTTTAGTAATACGTAACCTCATCTTTAGTCATAAGTAGAGAGACTATTTTCAATCGACTACAAGAAAGAAAAAGAAAACAAACAAAAATAATAATAACAACAATAAATAGAAAAATAAAATAAAATAAATAAATTCTTAATAAATAAAATATGAAATAAATTATAAACTAAAATATACGATTAAGAAATACAAATTGTAGTAATAATAATAATAATAATAATAAGGCTAAGCAGAAAAATGTTTACACTAAATCACTAAAAGGAAAGTGTAAATATTTAAAATTTTAGGCTACTTACAAGAGAAAAATGCTAAAAGATCTATGAAAACAACAAGGGTCTCTTTATGAGGCATCATTTTATTTGTATCTTAGTACGTCAAATTTTTTTATTGCGGGTCATGTTTTTGTAAGCTTTAATAGGGCCATATCATTTTTGGTTACTTTTCTTTAATTTTTCTTGGACGTTTATTTTTTTCTCTTACAGTCTCTAAACGTTTATTTTTTTCTTTTACAGTCTCTAAATATAATCTTCTCACATTTTCTCACTTGACCGTCTTCGTGTATTCTCTTAACATATTCAAATCACCTAAGTCTTGTCTCTATTAAATTTTCAATAATATTAAGTCATATTTTATTTTAAATTATTTATTTAAATAAATAATTTATAAATTATTACATTCAAATTAATAAGTTAATACACATTTGAAAAATAAAAATATATTTCTTTAATAATATAAAAACAATTTTTTAAGATAAAGAAGTCTTGAATTTTAAATTTCATTAAATTTGTCAAGTATTTTAAAGCAAAAATTCAGTTTGCATCACCAAAGATAGCACAATTATTTTTTAGGTTAAGATGTCAAATTTAACAAGTAAAAAGCAATAAAAACAATATTTAAATAGAAATCTCGATGCGAAATTTGAGAAGAATCAGAATTATTATAATCTTACTTTTAACTAATAAAGAGATTATTTTTAATTAAATAAGTGAAAATCTTCTAGCCAAAGTTTATTTAATGCATATTAATTTTTTAGTTTGAAAAAATACGATGAAATATTATCACTAATTAAGGGTTTGTGTTTTCTATTTTTTTCAAATTTAGTAAAAGATTTGAATTTCTGATTTCTGTTTTTGATCTTAATTTCTTTCAATTCTAGTAACTTTTGAAAATCATAAAAATTAGTTTTTATTTTTTTGTAGTCTTATGATTTATCATTAGCTAAATATATTTTATATTAATTACTAATAAAAAATATAATTAATATAGTTAACACAGTTTAATTTCTTAAAATAAATAGATTAGTATTCTAAAAAGAATAATAATTTATAATGTTTATTATTAAATTATTGACTTAAATATATTTTAATAAAATTTTAAATATATATTAGTATAAAAGATTAAAGTATTTTTAGTTATTGAATGTAATGTTGTTTTTAAAAACATAATTAAAAATAAATCAAACTAATTTATCTTATTTGTCTAATGTATCACATATGCACAAGGACCTCTCACTAGAAGTACACGGCTTCCCATTCATTCAATAAATTACCGAAAGCTAACCACTTTTATGACAAACTCGCCCAAAACCTTATCCTTTGCCCACTATGTGTCGTTCTAAACTTATCCTTGAAAATTGATGGGAGTGGGACCAACATCATATCAATTAGCACCTCCCGCAGTAAGTGTGAGTGTGAGTCTACCCAAACCAAATGGTAGAAAGAGAATGTAGATAGAAGTTGTTGCGTTTATTACTTTTCCATCTTTTTAACAATAATCCAACTGGTTAAAATTTCGAGAAAAACAAAGGGCTCCATTGTTTGTGCGGTAAATTTCACTATTCAGCTATTGCAGCGAGTTTAACGACGGGTCCAAACCTGGTGGTCGTTGCAACATTATTTGTCGCCATCATCTGGACGCCACGCTCCTGAAGAATGGATTTGTAGATATCAATCAGCATCTTCGGATCATACTCTTTGATGGGTCGGGCTCCGAACCGATCTGTCGCATCCTCCACGGGTCCGCAGTAGCCGGAGTTGACCACCTGAGACCTGGCTAATCCGAGCATCATGTTCACGTACGAATCTCTCAACCAACCAAAGAACTTCTTTGGCTTGAGCGGAAGCTTTAGCTTGATCTTGATCTTGATCTTCCAAAACCTCTTCTTTTTCTGGTTGGTTCCCAGTTGGACCTGACTAATCCGCCTCCAACCCGACCGGTGAATTGTCTCGTACCAATTCTTTCGTCTGAAGTACCTATTCATGCTTCCGTACACTTTGGTTGAAGTGAAGGAGAGAAACAAGAGATAGGTGGGTTGGTTAGGGGCTTATTGAATTGGAGAAAGAGGTAGATACCGGTTTGCTTGAAATTTAATGCCAACACATGCTTCACAGGAACTGGTTTTGTAGGAGAGTGGGGTGGCGGTGTTCATGAGTGAGCCGTACCGACATTTACTGACGTGGCATACCCTTCTCGGATTGGTTCTCTGAATCCACCACTTGTGCCACGTAATCAAACTACCTCTGATTCTCTATAATTAAATTGGAAAACTTTCAATTTCCTACAATAAACCTTCCTAGTAATAAACTTTTAGTGAATTTTTAAATAATTTCAATACTAAAAAAGGATATTTGTGTGACCATGTTCTGGGTGGGTTTAGGTTAGCAACAGAGAGGGGCATGATCCATGCTGTGTTTAGTGTCACATCTTATCAATTGCATCGAGCAGAAGCGGCAAAGTTAAATCAAAAGGGAAGCTTTTTATTTATTTATTAAAAAATAAGTAATATTAAAATTTTGATTTATTTATTTACTAAAAAATAAGTAATATTAAAATTTTAAAAACTCAACCTTTAACAATAGAAGTTCTTTTTTTTTAATTAACCTACGACGTGTCCTAGAAAAGTTCGGTTTATTATTTTCATACAACTCGTTCGAATCAACTACACTAGGCGCGCTCTGTAACTGTTCATTTCAGTTTACACCAAATTAAGCCTTTCAACTTCTTTCGCTGTTGATGATCCTTGACTTGTGCGTGAGTTCACTAATTGTTCGATGCCATGCCACAATCAAAATTAATACTAATTAAACTATACTAACATTAAGGAACTAAATAATCATCTGCTACTACCATCGTCTTCACTATAAGAAGATAGCTATTAGACAGAAGCATATATCTAGTTATACGCAAATACACAAAAGATGATCTCCGCTTTGCCTTCTTATATTAACATATCCTAATCTTCGGATAACAGGTGCATACCAGGAGACTTGGATCACTTCTTAGCCTTGTTCACCTTCTTCCTGGAATTCCCACCCGGATTAGAATTCTTACCCTTCGATGGAGTTACGTTCTTGGTCTTCTTGAATCCATCTGGAGTTTTGATCTGACTCAGCATCTTCATCTTCTCAATCTTCACCTCCTTTTTCTCCTTCAAAACCTCGGGTGTTTTAACCTGACTGACCCTCTTGGTCTTAACAATTATTTTCGAAGCTTTCTCTTTGACAGAACTTTTGGCCTTGTGATTTTCCTTGGTTGCCGATTTCAGCTTCTGGGTCGACGGCATCTTGTAGGAGTTCTTGACCTTAACGACCCTCTCTGACTTCACAAACTTCTTCAGTTGAATGGACAGAACTTTCTTGAAATTCGGCGGCAACATCGCTTTGTACCTGTCTTCGACGAACTTGGTTATCGCTGGCTGGCTCGAACCGGTCCTCTCCTTCATTGTCGATATAGCCTCGCTAATCATCTATAGTTTACGTGAGAATTAATGTCTTAAGAGGAAAAGAGAAAAGCGAGGTTATAGAATAGCGGAGCACCTGGAAGTAAGGAGGGTGTTGGAGGGCGGAGGAACCGGAGACGGTTACGGCATTCTTCTTCGGAGTTACAGCGGTTGTTCTAGCCATTCTTAACGTTCTTTGTCTTGTCTGCTTTGAAGTAGAGAGGTTTTAACTTTTAATAAATAAAGAAATCTAAGTAGGATTTGAAAATTTTGTTTAGGCGCGAAAGAACGGCGTGTGCAACTGTGCATTCGTGGATTTTTCAATAACCCGAGATTGACGGTCAGATCGTGTGTTCGTGGACCACACTCAATACCGGAGGGGGAGATAATACACGAATCCGTAATTAAATAATTTTCCGAATTATTATTAACTTAATACTTAATTCTTTTAGAACTTAACTTTATTTATACTAAAATTTTAAAATACCATTTACTATTTTATATGTGTTTTTATTTATTAAATATTTTACATTTAATTTAAAAATCTTTTAACTTTACGATCAATTTAAATAAATTAAAATATCTTTTTGTCCTTCCAATTGAACTATTAATTTCTTAAATATATTGCCGATGTATATATATTATAACTCAATACCATATTTAGTATTAAATAAATTTAATGTTTATTTATGTCTATTCTCAAATTAAAAAATTGTTATCCATAAATTAAAATTAACGTATGATAATGCTTCATAACCAGTTAAATATTAGAAATATAAAATATTTTTTACTAACTTTTTTGTTTAGTTCAATCCTTTTATCATAAAATATTTTAATTAAAAATAAAGTATATAATTAATGTATACTATATTTTTTCCTAATAATCTCAATTCTCTATTAATAATAATTGATTATGCTAATGACATACAAAATTATTGTTAAAGTATCTCTTCACCTTAACCAAAAATTTTCATTGGTGGCATGCCTTTTATAAATTATCATTAATTTAGTAATAACGTCTTTAATGACTGCTTTCTTTTCCTTAACTGTAACATCCCGTTTCCAGAGAACGGGTCGGACCAAAGAAACGGGTCCAGGTGAGGTAAATCACCACATCTCATGCTCATGCAGTAGTGAATAGTGAGATATGTGTATATAAAAATTTAGTGTACATGCGT
>JAOTAY010000009.1:19148777-19159626 GCA_025629805.1 Erythroxylum baracoense | reverse complement strand
TTTTTATGAAATGAAATGAGGAAAAAGTTGGTTTTAAAATATTGTGGTTTCCTTATGATGCTTTATAAGTGAATTATCATACCATACTATGTGAAGTGAATGTAGTAAGTGAACGTAGAGTGCCTTTATCCTAAGTTATAAGCCGGAATGACCTCCGGGCATCCCTGTGTATACCCTTCGGTAAAGGAGTGCTACACTAAGACCCCTTACACTCGAAAAGAGGTTAGCTAAAGCCTACCCTCTACTCATCCAACAGCCGTACAAAAGAAGAAGTAAAGTAGTTCCAACCGTACCCAATACTTCCAAAGTTAAAAGAATAACCAAAGCCCCTGAACAACCAAAACAGTCCAAAAATTTACAACAAGTTGCCACATCACCAAAGTCTCAAAGAAGGAAAATAGTCAAGATAACAGCTACACCTAAATGCATCACCTAACCAACACTAGGTGGGGGAATAGCCTTGAACTGAGGCTATCCACACCAGCATCATAACAACCCAGCACCAGGGAATTCCCATGCTCCATCTAGCAGTAATTATCCATCCATTGCAGTTTCAACATTAAGCATCAGTCGACTCCCATATGTTTGCACCATTGCCCTTGCCACGAGCTCTATGGTAGTCTTTTCGAATCCACCTGACTGCATTAGATAATGTCAGCATGGGGCGGTCATTCCTAACCAACTTCGAATATTACTCTAGATAGCACTTGTAAAGGGGCATTTGAAGAACAAATGTTCAACAAATTCAGCTTCCATTTGGCAGACTACAAGATCGGTCCAGCTCCAAGAACATCAAATTATCCTTGGTAGGTAGTCGGTTACGAAGGCTCAACCATGCAATAAATAAAAATTTTGGAGGAATGTATCGCTTCCATATGAAGGACATCGAGGGTCTAATAGTGTATTTCGTTCGAATCAACTCATACACTTTCATTGATGAAAGTGTACCATTTGTACACAAACTCTGCAATCTCCCTTCCACCCCCCTTTGGCCACCCAATTTCTCCACCAACAGATTCCAAATATGTGCAAGTGTCTTCATAAGAGGGGAATCTCTATTATGTGGATGTTAATCCCAAACTGAAGAGCCCTTAAGGTAGACTTCATGGATCCATCATATCCAAAGTGAGTCGGCTTTTATATGAATGTTCCATAGTACTTTGGATAAAAGAGCCAAGTTCCATTTCTTGCGATTTTTCAGCCCCAAACCCCTTCCGTCTTGGGTGCACAGATATTTTCCCATGCTACTCTATAATTTTTGCTCCCCCCTACAAAAAGCCGACAAATTGAGGTTATCCGCTCAAGGATGGTAGCTGGTATAGGGAATTCCTGTAGCTAGAAAGATAATAATCCTTGAATAACTGAATTCACTAATTCAAGTCTTCCGGCATAAGTAAGGGACTTTCTTGTCCAAGCATTTATATAATTTTCCATAGCTTCTATAAGAACTAAAAATTGAGCCACTGATACTTTAAAAGGAGCCAAAGAGACCCCTAAGTATCTGACTGGGAACTCACCTGCTGGGAAATTAACCATTTGCATAATGTCTTCTTTTTCCCTTCCAAACACTCCTGCTAGGTATACATTAAACTTGGTGGGGTTGACTCGTAACCCTAACTTCATTTAATTCCCTCAAAGCCTCCATTAGAACTTGGATAGAAATAAAGTCCCCTCTTGAAAAGTGCATAAGGTCATACGCAAAGGCAAAGTGAGTAATGCCAAGTTTCTGACATTTTGGGTGGAAATGAAATTGAGATTGAGTGGTCTTAGCCTTAATCAAGCGAGAGAAGTATTCCAGGTAGAGGAGGAATAAGGTTGGAGACATAGGCTCTCCCTGCCACAAACCTCTTCTTCCTTTAAACATCCCATGCAAGATAAAGAAGGAAGAGGTTGTGACACACTTCATCACCCCCCTAACAAATCTGTAGGGGAAACCCAACTCCTTTATCATAGATTCAAGAAAATCTTATGATACCGTATCATATACTTTTGTTATATCCACTTTAATCATGCACCTTGGGGAGATTCACTTCCTAGTATAGCCTCTCACTAGTTCTTGTCCTAGGAAGACATTATCAAGCATTCCTCTTCCTGGTATGAAAGCAGTTTGTGCATGATCAATCAAATTGCCCACTACCAAGGCCATTTTCTCCGATAGGATTTTTGTTATCACCTTGTACACTACATTCAAGCAAGCAATCGGTCTAAAGTCTGTAACTTTCGATATGGACTTAGTCTTTGGGAGGAGGGTAATGATGGTGTGGTTAACTTGTCTTAATAACCTCCCAGAGTTAAAGAATTCCTTCACAGACAATAAAACATTCGACCTACAAAGTGCCATTGCTTTTTGAAAAATACTGAGGTATATCCATCTGGCCCTGGGGCTTTATCATTTCCTATGTCAAACATTGCTCGTTTAATCTCCTCATCAAGTACGGGTGCCAGCAGAACTTCTTGAGACTCCATCTCCAATTTAGGTCCAACGTTGATCACACTGCTATCTGGACTGATTATTGCTACGGTGGTGCCAAGCAATCCTTGATAGTAGTTGACTATACATTTTGCCACTTCCCGCATGGATGTAGTCTTGGATCCATCTTCTTTTAATAGGTGAGAGATATGATTCTGGACACATTTCTTCCTAGCAATTGCATGAAAATACTTTGTGCTTTTATCACCTTCCACTAAGTGAGTACATTTTGCTTTTTGTTGAAAGAACCTTCTCTTAGCCTCCAGTAGAAACCTAGCAACTTTTCTTTTTTCATTCAACTCCTGTTTCAGGTTGTTGTCATCCAAACACTGCAAGGAGGCATTATAAGCCGACTGAAAACTTACTGTAGCTGCTACCACCTTATCAGAAATATGCCCAAATGCTTGTTCAGGACTTTCAATGGCTGCTTCAAGTACTTCAATTTCTTGCAGAGCACATATTGGGATGAACCCACCACTACATGCTCCCAATGATCAGCTAAGATACTCCAAAAGTCGGGGTGGTCAAGTTACATATTAAAAAATTTGAATGGTTTTTTTTCCTTTTGAATTCAAGTTGTGGAAGGTTACCATAATGGGGCAATGATTCGAGTCAGATAACATCTCTAGAAAACAAGCCGAACATTCATAATCCACTGAGCGCCAACCTTGATTAATCAAAACCCTATCCAATTTTGCCCAAAATAGGTTTTTCTGCCATGTGAAAAACTCCCTTATATAGGGAGCATCTTCCAAGTGAACATCGTAAATCTACTAGATCTTTAAGAAGATAAGCAGATGAAGGTTGGCATCCCATTCTCTCTCTTGCGACGCACACACAATTAAAATCTCTTAGGATCATCCAAGGTGTGGAGATAGCCGACCCTAACTCCAACAAATGTTGCCACAATTCCCTTCTTTTTGTAACACTATAGAGGCCATACACAAAAGAAACAAAGAAGCTTTTCTGTGTGACTAGGCAGTATACATTGCAGTGGATGAATTGCTCCCCAATCACCAAGATATTACATTTGTAGCATTGGGGGTTCCACGCTACACACATTCTGCCACCTGCAATCTGATCAAAATTCTGACTAAATTCCTAGCCTTTAAACCGATTCTGCATCATCATCCTTAATCCATCCATAGTCAACCTTGTTTATAGAAAACAAGCTATTTTACAATGGTGCTGTCTAACAAGGTTAGTAGCACAGTTTGTCGTGAGGCCTTATTTAAGCCTCGAACATTCCAATAAAAGATATTCATTAGGCAGAGGTGGAGTTCCTCTCACCTCCTAGTCTCTTGGCTGGAGCTCCTTTACTCTTATCGGGTCCCAAGTTGCTGGACTTAAGCACCACATTTCCTCCTACTGGTACTGTTTTATTTGTTGGCTTGGAAGATTTGTCAGTAGCTGAAGTGTGCTTCCCTGACATATTTTTACCCCCTGAACAATTTCCAACAGTCTGCCTCCTATTAGTACCTGCATTCCCTACTTTGAGTCCGTGCTCCATCAGGCCCTTACCTGCAACTTTTTCCTTCTCGGGTTCTACAATGCCAGCACTGGAACCCTCTTTGTGTACTGTTAGATCCGGCTGTACCCTATCAGCGTTACCATCCTGTTGCAAGCTAGGAGTTCCTCTTCGTACTGGTTTTGCTAGCTATGCTAAAATGCTCTTTCCTCTATTTCCAGGCCTATGTGAAACTTTCTGCCATTCCCCTCCTCCTGTATTGCTAACTTCTATCCTAGCTTGGTTAATTTGCTGACTTTTATTTCTAGGCACAGCAGCAACTTCAGTTTCATGATCCTACTCCCTATTTTTCCTATGTACTCTCTCCTGTCTAGGTAAATTTCCAGTCACCTGGTCATAAGCAGGCTGCTCCTTTTCACCTTGTTGCTTATTTACTGTCACCACAGTATCATTCATCCCTCCCTCCTGTACTGTATTTTCCTATTCCATCTGTGTTTGAGTTCTTGTAGTTTCAGTGTCAATCTCCTCATGCACTTGCTTCTTCCTGCTCTTGGATTTGCAGTCAAAGGGGGTGTGACCAAATTTTTTACACGCATAACAATACCTAGGAAATGTTTCATACACGACCTGCTCTGTAAATTTACTACCATCAGGTAGTCGGACATCAAAGTTAAAGGGTGGTTGCTTGGCCAGATTTACTTCCACTAGCATTCTCACCTACCCTAACCTAGCCTTGATACTGGTTATACGATCGGTACAGATTGGTTTGCCTAGCCGGGATCCAACTTTGATAGTCCTATCTTAGTCCAAAGTTCCATAGGTACATTAGTTATATCCTTTTTTGATTCGAATTTGAAAACAATCCAACCCCTATCATGGGGTAACACTTTACATCAGACACCCCATTTGTCCATCATCCCCTCTATAGCCTTCATGCCTGGAAATTTACCTGTGAAACACCCAACCAGAAAGTACCCCCATTCAGTTTCAATTGAAGCCACATCCGAGGCTTCAATAGCTACCTCATCCTCCACTTGTGAAACCTTCAAATGCAATACCTTATTGAGCTCTCTATTGTTATTGAAGAGGCTAGCAAAGGAGGGTTTTGGAAGTGTAGTGGGAGTGGTTGGCTAAAGAAGTTGTGGCCTTCGAGTTCCAAGTTCACCGCCTGTACCCTGTTGCTTATCCTGAATAGGTGATCCAAACTTGCATCTGCCTCATTGCTGCCACCCCCTTCTCATCCGATTCACATGCCTCCTCATCCAATTCAGCATTCTTAATAGACTCATCAGAAGTGGATGCTACATCATCCCCCTTCTGATGAGTACTTCGATTTAAGTTTCAAAGCTACCTTACCTGCTTTCGCTGATCCCGAGCTCCCACTGCGATTAGTCCTAACCTGGGTGCCACCATCATCAGGTTACGTTTTGCTACCAACCACCTTGTTCACCCTGGTATTGTCCTTAACTTCGGGTTGCAAGTCACTGTCCCAACTTTCTTGACAGTCGTCTCCCCTTATTGCCACTTTCGAAGGAGATTGGAGTCCTAAGACACATTCCACCATTATGTCTCTGCCTTTTTTTTAGTTTTATTCCGCTTTCCCATTTTCTAGGGTCGTCAGAAGTGACCCTAAATGTAACCTTGATCGAAGCCACCTATTTGTGCAATCGACCACTGAAACCCTAATTTTATCCAGACTTCAGGTGACTTTACACTGTTCCTGAATCGTCGTCAAAACTGACCAACCAGAAACTCAACTACGAGACTCACGTATCCTTACTCCTCGACAAAAATCTCCGACCAATCGAATATAAGTTCTAACCCCAATATGTATCGTATCGCCTAAAAAATCCCACCCAGTAATCAATGTTGTAACAAGAATAACTAATCACTGATGTAAGAAATAATCTGAGCCAAATGTATACGAAACCTAGGAGAGATTCTGGAGAAAATCGCCTAGGCTTGAGAGAGCAACTCAAAATGCATAAAATTATATGAAGTGAATCTTTTTTAGACACAAGAGAAAATGTATATGTGTGATCGATTCTTTCTTTTTGAGTGAATCCTTTAGCAATGAGTCTTGCCTTATATCTCTCAATATTGCCTATTAAGTCTCTCTTTGTTTTAAATACCCATTTGCAACCTACGAGTTTTTCTCCTTTAGGCAACTCAACAAGATCCCAAGCTTCATTATTCTTTATGGAATTCATTTCTTCCTTCATGACATTGTACCGTAAATTTGATTCTTTGCTACTCATGGCTTGTGAAAAGGTTTCAGGACCATTCCTAACTCCTGTATTGTAGTTAAATTCTTGTAGATATACAACATAATCACCAGTAATAGCTGATTTTCTTGTTCTAATAGATCTCTTTATTATTGCACCAATATCCTCATATGAAGTTTGTTAGTTAACTGGTTGTTAAATACTTTTAGGCAATTCTTGAATAATTAGATCTATTGAATTATCAGAAACTAGTGGAATTTTTTTATTGTCATTTATATTAATCATAAGATGTTAAATTTTAACAGATGGTTGTAAAATGTTTATTTAAACCTGAAGAGTGTTGTAAATCATGATCACTTTATTGTTTGAGGTGGAAGGCTAAGTATACAAATGGCCATTACAAAAACCTATATATTGAAATTAATCCCTCCCAGTAATCAAGTTATTCCAAAGAAATTGTGCATTTTTTGATTCGACAGTTTTAGTGTAATGTGATGGATAATAGAATCTATATCCTTTAGACCTTTCAACATATCCAATGAAACACCTACTTATGGTCCTTGGGTTCAATTTCTTCTTTTGTGGATTATAAATTCTTATTTCATATGGACATCCCTAAACGCATATATGTCGCGAACTTGGTTTCTAACATTTAAATAACTCAAATAGCATTTTTGAAACAACCTTGGTTGGCACCCGATTTAATATATATACTGTCATTTTAAGAGCTTTAGTCTAGAAGGACTTAGGAAGTTTAAAAATACTTAACATTAATATACCATGTTCAATAATGTTCGGTTTCTTTTTTCTGTCACACCATTTTAGTTTAGAGATCCAAACATAGTGTATTAAGCTACTATCCCATTTTCTTGAAGATTCCTTGTAAATAGATAAGCTGCTTGTCCACCTGCGATATATCTACCATAATATTTCCCAGCTATATCAGACCTCACAATCTTAATTTGCTTACCACATTGTTTCTCTACTTTAAATTTGAATATTTTGAAAGCATTTAGTGCTTCATTCTTGTTATGAAGCAAGTAGAGATACATATATCATGAGTAGTCATCTATAAATGAGATGGAGTATTTCTGACTATACGAGTCCATATCTGAAATACAAATATCCGTATGTATGATCTCTAATATGTTTGAACTTCTCTTGGCACCTTTCTTTGATTTGTCGCTCTGCTTTCCCTTTATGTAGTGCATACATTCAAAATCAGTAAAATCCAAAGTTCTAAGTACTCTTCATTCACCAATCTTTTAATCCTTTCTATAGAGATATGTCTTAATCCCTAGTGCCACAATCTAGAAGAATTTTCAACATAACGTTTTGTTCTAATATGAACATATGTTACACTTTAATAGGTATTCTCTTATGAATTAAAATGGAAAAAGACTATCAAATAATGTGCCATTCCCAACAAATTCAAATTAATAATTTAACTTTAAAGATTCATCTGCAAAATGAAATAATATCCAAAAGATACAAGTCTTGAAACTGAAATCAATTTCCCAGAGAAATTGGGAATATAAAATGTCTTTTCAAATTAAAAAAATACAACACATAAAATTAAATTGCAATCTCCAACAACTTCCATATGGAGACTCACATTGTTTTTGGATAAGATATACTGCTCATTTCCTATTGGCTTCTTTAGGTTTTGTAAATCCTGCAACTCATTTGTAATGTGGATTTGTACAACTAGCATTAATCTACCATGTGTCGTGACAAACTTCAGCTATATTAGGTTCAAAGCAAACTAGTGAGATTATATTACCTTTCTTTTCAAGTCATTTCTTATGTTTGAAGGAATCTAAGGGTCCGTATAGTGGTGGAAGGATGTTTAAATGCAAGGCATGAGGAAAGAATTAGATATCTTAACCTCGAGTTTCTTTAATTGAGCTGCAATGTCCCTTATCTTTATAATATGCTCTCGTATAACTCAAACACTTGTAAGCATTGTAGATGAAAACTTTATAGACAGGGTGCTGGCAAGTGCTTTATTTGAAGTTTTGAATTACTCATCAATAGCCTCAGTAGAGCATGGACATTTTCATGTTATTCTACAAAACCACGAATGCTATCAAAAATTTTGGTTTTTATGAACATCATATTTAGGAGATTAGATCGCTCCTAATGTTTATAAAGAGCAATTTCAATTGTTGTGCTAGCTTCCTTACTTAGGTGGTTCATCCTTCCATATAACGTAATCAATGTCTATCCACCTTAGATGAAGAAGAATTCTCTCCTTCCAAATCTTATCGTTTTCATCCCTCAATTCAGGAATTTCACAACTTATATCAAAGGAATTAACAGTTTGAATAGCTGCATAATTTAAACATACATGCTACTTATCAATAAATTGAAGTTAACAAACTATATATATATATATACCAATGTAAAATATATCTTAAAAGACTTAAATCAAATGACATAAAAATTGCCTATAGGCTAAATTTTTTATTCAAACAAATTTATATTAAACTTTATGATAAAACTATCAAATTATATTTCAATTCCTAATACCTGTGGGAAAATTAAAAAAATGATTTGATATTTCATCCTAATTAATCATTCAAATATAATAAAAATTTCTATAAGATAAAATTTATTATACCAAAATAATTAATTATGATTAAATTTCTTTACTCTTTATGTGATGAAGTTCATAAATATATAATTTTATATAATTAAAGTTGTTGGGGCTAAGCCCTAGTAATTAATCACTAAAGTATTTTATTCAAAATTTTATTCATAATGCAAAAGATATGGAATTATGTGAATAAAAATTGGTAACCTAATTCATGTTGAATGTTTTATACAAATATAATTTTAACATACAATATATCATGATATCATCTTCAATTCAGTTGTGGAGGCTCACCATACAACCCATATGGGCCAGGTTTAAGCCTTTGCAACTACATTAGATCTCTTTTTTTTCATTTAAGGGGAAAAGGAAACAAAAGTTACAAGTAGAAGCGCGGTAGAGCAACACCCGCTATATCATCAAAAAGAACGCTTAAACATCTTGAGGGTGGGGAAGGAAAATAGGTGACACCAATACCAAAAGAGGGGCTACAGTTGGCTAGCCAATCCGCACATCGGTTGCCTTCCCTGTAAATATGTCGAGGTCAAACTATCCAATCTCTAGATAAGAGGCTCAAAATGCCTTGAACAATGGGGCTAGTTGTGCCTTTAACGTTAACGATGAAGACAAAATATTAATAACAGCAAGGGAATCAGTTTCCAATTCAACTCGTCGGAAGCCAAGGCCCCAAGCAAGCACTAAGTCAGAGTAAACTCTCTAAAACTCAGCTCTTATAGAAGAGCAACATCCACTGTTCTGAACAAATCCACCTAGCCACTTCCCAGTACTATCTCGAATAAGACCCCCTGCTGAGGCTACACCAGTAGAACGTTTAAGCACTCCATCCGTGTTCAAACGAACCCATTCATGTGGCGGACGGGACCATCCCACTAACTTCTCAAACTGAATGCCAAAACCCATCCCAACTTGACTTTGCAACTCAAAGGACTTATTTATCTAAAACACATATTCAAGAATAATTTGAATTGGGTTCACAGGCCACCGAAAAATTGAATTAAAAATGGTTTGATTTCTCCAATACCAAATGAAATAGCATGTCACCACAAAAATGGTATGCCAATCAAGACCATTTACCTGACTTTTACTTTGAAGATTAAGCTTCATCCATTCCTACATTGCCAAAGAGTAGAAAGCATCCGGGAAACCTGCTGGCAGTAAAGAAAGCCAAATGGCTTTAGGCTTGGAACAATCCCGCACTACATGCATACAAGTTTTAATGTCTCCACATAGGCAATAGCTTGTATCGGTAGCAATATGATGAAGAAGACATTGCTGATTTGTAAAAATACAGCCACGAGATAGGAGTCAAAGGACTGATCTAATGCGTTGGGGACCTTTCCATCGCCAAACCAGGTCCCAGTACCTATTATTGACTCCTATATTCTCATCCGCAATTAAATCATAAGCGGAGGCTGTGGAGAAAAGGCCATCTTTTGAAGCACCCCATATAAGCTTATCAGGGCTTAAGCCAATATTCGAGGGGAGGATACCTTCAATATACATGCACACTGAAGAGGGCAGTAGATCCTGAAATAAATCCCAGTTCCAGCTTCCACTTGCATGCACAAAATGAGTAATTGTGAGGTTTATGATCTCCACCGAAATCAACTTGATAACATGATGGAGCAACGGACCCAGATCATCCACCCACACATCGAACCAAAATTGAACAGAAGTCCCATTCCCAAGCTTCCATTTGATGCCACGAAGAACATATTGCAAAGTAGAAGCTATACCATGCCATACCATTGATCCTCCTTTAGAGTTTATTTGCGGAGGTAACATGTTGGACCCCGATTTTCTTCTTACTATATGTTGGGGATTAATTTTATTATTTTGTTACGATTAGGTATAAATTATAAAGTTTTTAGGGGGTAGAAATTTTTTTTTTTAGATTGATGGATTAAAAGTAGGAATTGAGATTTAATTTGAATGCTTAGGGTGTTAGTTGAAATTGAAAGAACAAGTTCTTGTAGGGGTATTTTAGGAAGTTCACTAAAGAGGTTAGAACTTAAGTCTTACAAGGAGGGACATTTTGGTCTTTTTGATTCTTGTTAAGTGAAAGAGTG
>JAOTAY010000009.1:19121383-19140025 GCA_025629805.1 Erythroxylum baracoense | reverse complement strand
CGAGGGTGTGGATGCTATTACTTTTTACTTGGGCATTTCTGAAGTGGTTAACATTCCTAATTAATTAGGAGATCAACTTTCATGGGTTTGTTTGTTTAATTCTAGATTGCATACATTAACTTGAGAAGTGATAAGTGCAGTTGAAAGAATTGTGATAAGATGTTGAAGTGTCTTGATAATTTGAGTTGATTGAATACTTAAGGGCAAATATTGTTAAAGTGTGGGGAGTTTTGATAACTTGCATTTTGTGCATGTTATTTGTGTGTGTTTTTATGTTCTTTTGATATGTTTATGTGAGGTTTTGCTTGTGTTTATATGGTAATTCGTGTCTATGTATGTTATAGGTGATGAAATACCAAAGTGATTCGATGTGGAGTGAATTTGGAGAATTTGGAACTGGACAGAATTTCAACATGACCATGTTGAAGGTGCTGTGACGCTGGTAGATTGCTACCTGCGAATTTCGGATTAATTACCTTAGAATTTGCGCCCAAATGATACAACCCCCTATGCTAGACGAAGTCAAAGTTATTTCGTAGCCCACTGGAGCCTTATTTTCATATTTTATTGGCTCCGATTTTGCTTATTGTAAAAAGTAAACTTAGACTATAAATAGTCTCATTCTAGGAAATTAGAAAACAACGAGAATTCGAATTTAGGAAATGATAGTAACTCTTGTGCGTGAAAAACAAAAAACTCTTCTCTAAGAACAATGTCTTTTGCCATTGCTATGCGTGGCTAACTCTTCATCTAGACAAGGTATCTAACGTTCGATTAATGTAATTCGTAAGACTACTTGGGTTTAATTGCTTTTGTTCATCTCTTATGTTTGTTTGATCTCAACGCTCTAATTGATTTATTGTCATTGTGTTTTTTGATTAATGAGGCCCGTTAATTGATTGACTTGGTGATAAATTGCTGGATAGATTAGTGAATCCGTGATTTTTGTCTATCGAAGTGGCGAATTAATTTCAATTAAGAAATTAATGAGATTAAATAATTTAGTCTAAATAGAGTGCGGTTTCTCTAATTCTATTGGCTAAGTCAAAGGTCCATTAGAGTTTACTGTTGCTATAGATTATATTATGTGGAGCTTTACTCAGGAATAGTCTAATTGGTTAGGGTAATAATCTGTGGAGCCTTACTCGGGGTTATCAAATAATTAAGAATGGATTGGCTGATATGTGCTGTTCACTGTCTGTTATAACTTTGTCCATAAGAATGAACTGAATTTATGTTTTCAAGTCTATGATCGGATTACAGTATCGAACGGAGGAGTACCTTGGCTAGGTCTTTCTTTATATTGTTTTCAGTCTTTATTTTTAATTGCCTTCTGCATGACTTCGTGTTCTAAAATTAATCATTTCTAAATCAATTATGTTTATTTTTATTATTTTTTTACAAATAAACAATTGCTACACTGGTCTTTGTGGCTCGACCCTATTCACTACTTCGCTCGCTTAAGTGTTCTAGAGTAGGAATTTATTTTTGCTGGTTTGACATGCCATCAATTATCATCTATAGATTTTAAATCTTCTTTTATAGCGTTGAGCCACTTTTCAGAATTATTACATTTCATGGCTTCTTTAATTGAGATTGAATCCTTATCAGTGCTTAAGTCACACTCATGCTCAAGTGAATACACCACATAGTCATTTGATATAGCAGGTCTTTTCTACCTTATAGACCTTTGCAATACTATTTCTTATGATATCACTTTATCACTTGTGACTTACACATTATTTACTGATTCATTATTGACATGCTTTTCTTATGGGTTTAGAATATTAACTTGTTGTTTCAATATGTTGCTTGACTATGATACAAAAAAAGGAACAACAATTTAAGAAGAGACACTGGGTGAAGGATTTTTCACCTGAATCTTTCAAACATCTACCTTACGTGGTTTCCCACTCCCATTGATTTTTCCATTTTCAATGAACCTAGCATTATCAAACTTAACTATCTTGTATCATGGTTAGGACAATAAAATATGTACCCTTTGGACTTTTCTAGATAACTGATGAAGTAACTACTAATAGTTCTTGCATCAAGCTTCCTTTTATAAGGATTATAAATCCTTATTTTTTACTGGGCAACTCTAAACATGAAAGTGCCTCAAGCTAGGTTTCCTACCTGTCCACAATTCATAAGGTGTCACAGGAATTGCTTTACTAGGAACCTTATTAAGTATATATGTAGTTGTCTTTAATGCATACATCCATAAAGACAAACACTATAAGAAAAGTGCAAATTATTAACGAAAAATTACCTATGGAAAAAATTTCGTAGTAAATTAGCTACGAAAATTGCTTTACGTAGGTAAATTTGTTGAGAAAAAAGGTAATTTGTGACAAAAAAATACTTCGCTAAAGGAGGAGACCAAACTTTGTCGACAAAATTAAAAGTTGTTGTAAAAATAGATGCCAACGGTTCCCCGTAAAAATTACATAAGAAATTTATCGACAGAAAAAATTTGTAGGTAATTTACCTACGAAAATATGTTTATGTAGGGAATTTCTTGATGAAAATAGAGTTTCGTAAGTAAATTACTATAGAGGGATGTTCTGGTAAGGAATTTACCTACAGAAACACCATTCCATAGGGAATTTACCTACGAAAACACCATTTTTAAAATCCCTACAGAATCGGTTTTTTCTGTTAGAATGACCAGGGATCATGCATCACGTGCATGGCAAGGCCATGGAAGTGTCAGAATCAAAATTCCAACTCCTAAAATGTCCACAAGAACCCATAATCTATGTGCATGTATAAACATAATGTAAGAACATGAAATTACGACATATGTACCTTGCAAATGCTTCTCCTTGTTTGGGTTTAGCAAATACCAAACACCTTCAACAGCTAATGAAGAACACACATACATCTATAAAGACAAACACTATAAGAAAAGTGCAAATTATTAATGGAAAATTACCTATGGAAAAAATTTCGTAGTAAATTAGCTACGAAAATTGCTTTACGCAGGTAAATTTGTCGAGAAAGAAGGTAATTTGTGACAAAAAAATACTTCGCTAAAGGAGGAGACCAAACTTTGTCGACAAAATATTAAAAGTTGTTGTAAAAATAGATGCCAACGGTTCCCAGTAAAAATTGCATAAGAAATTTACCGACAGAAGAAATTTGTAGGTAATTTACCTACGAAAATATATTTATGTAGGGAATTTCTTAATGAAAATAGAGTTTTGTAAGTAAATTACTATAGAGGGATGTTCTGGTAAGGAATTTACCTACGGAAACACCATTCTATAGGGAATTTACCTACGAAAACACCAATTTTAAATTCCCTACGGAATCTGTTTTTTCTGTTAGAACGACCAGGGATCATGCATCACGTGCATGGCAACGCAATGGAAGTGTCGGAATCAAAATTCCAACTCCTAAAATGTCCACAAGAATCCATAATCCATGTGCATGTATAAACAAAATGTAAGAACAGGAAATTACGACATATGTACCTTACAAATGCTTCTCCTTTCTTGAATCTTCTCTTTGTTTGGGTTGTAGCAAACACCAAACACCTTCAACAACTAATGAAGAACACACAGAGATGAAGAAATATAGAGTGTAGGGAAGGTTTGAGCACTAAACAAGATGGAAACACAAGTAGGATGCTCAATAGGAAGGATAGAAGATAATTATATCACATACAATAAACATCAAACAACCCCTGCTTGACATGCAAAAAAATTCTTCCTCTAACTACCTTTAAATGTCCAGAACATTTCTGGACTCTCTAGCTATTGATCTCTATCTTTAAGTGATGAGAAATCACTTATATATGTTGTTGGAATTAATGGGTCACGATCGTGACTTGGCTGGTCACAATTGTGACTCCACCTTGGACATTCATGCAACATTTGCTTCGTCCATTCCTTTTCAACATTTCTTACCATAATCATATAGTGGTATTATCCCGAAACATTCCCTCAATCTAGTAAGTGTGTAACCTTTTATGTTCCTAATTTTTGGCCGCTTAAATTATCTTTTAATCCGATCAATTCATGAATGGTTTTATGACACCAATTTACCAAAGAGTAAGTAGATTGACATACGAACTCTTTAATAGTCAATTATCTGACTTACAAACCTTTCCATAGGCAATTACCGTGCAATTTGTCCTTTCATCATTCTATATGCCACTTGATTTGGGTTATGGGCTATGTGTCAACTACCAGTAGACTGACTACATCATATCTAGTCCAAGTGATATTAGTTCTCGTCCTAAGGATCTTATTACTCTTTATGTCATTGAAGACTCTCTTCATGACACATTTACTCTGGTCAGAGATTCTTGAGTAATGACTCCGACAAGAGATCGTGGGTATCATCTCCTTCTATCAGGAGTGGTGAATCCTTTATTGACTACCTAATTACCTTCGAATACCAATAGATGTACTAATCACCACACTATGAGCGACCTCGCCTTGAGGCAACAAGGAATGGTGTCAAAGCACATGATCAATATCCAAGATATCCTTGAGTACCTCAAGTCTAAAGATATTTGCATCATTACTATGATAAAATTATTCACCGACATTTGATAGATCATCCATATGATAATCTCTTAATAGGTCATCCAATGTTCTTACTACTCTTAGTAAGCATCCACATATTAACTTTATACATCTCATGCTTACAGTTTATAAGATCCACTGCTTGATCAAATCAAGAAGTATAACATATGCTAGTCTATTTGGATTAACAATGTCCTGTCTCATTAATCCTATGACTAGGGATAATTTAGATACTCACATAATTGCCCATCATAGGAATCTCATTATTATGACCTCATTATGATTTCCTGCATGCTATGTTTTGTATCATGGACTTTATTAACTCAATTTAAGATCGACATTAATTCATAAATATGAATATCCAATCAATGAAAATTGCCTTTCACTTTATTAATAAAAATAAAGTTTGTACAAAAGTGCTAAAAGAGATTACCTTTAGAGTACTACTCTAACATTTTCGTCGATAATTTACTCATGGAAATATCATTCCATAGGTAAATTCAATCAGCATCAAGATTTTGGTTTTAATTGGAAGGAAAATGATGTCATTTGTTCAACCATATAGTACATCGTTTCCTTATCTGTTTAAACGAACATCTCTGAAACTTTTCATTTTTTCCTCTTCCCTCACTGTCGTGGTCTTCAGTTACGTACACCATCATCATCATCTTGATCTCCGATTAATCTTCCATCGTGGTTAGTTATTCCTCCTTTGCATTTGGTGTTTTATTTTTCTGTTTGTTGTTGTTAGGGGAGCTTTTGTTTGGGTCAGTTTTGGTTAATAGGTTAATATGGTTTGTGTTGTTTGCGTCTATTTCAGCTGTTAATGGTTTATTATGCGTCTGAATGTGTTCCTGTTGGTGAAGAATGCCACATGCCACTATTTTTGTTAATAGTTAGGGATGAATTTCTTATGCCTATAAAGTGTTCGATGAAAGTTCTAAAGGGATGAATTTTTTCATTGCATGAATTTTTGTTTGTTATTCTCTCATTTCATTAATTGTAAGATAAATTTAAGAATTTGTGTTTGCTATTTTGCATTGCATTAATTGTAAGAGAAATTGCATGAATTTGTGTTTGTTATTCTCTCATTTCATCCATGAATTTGTGTTTGTTTGACTTGTTTCCTTATTATTTGGACTATTAAAATTCAAGTAAGGTTTTATTAATTGTAGTTAAATCTATAGTGTTTCAATAAAAGACAAAATCTTTTAATGTCAAAGGTTGAATTGAATTGGCTTCAGTCAAAAATTGAATTGTAGTTAGCACGGTCTTATGATTTTATTGTGATAAAAATTGAATTGCCTTCCATTTATTGAGCCTACTTTAATAAAATTATGCCTAAATTGTGGAGGATGTATATTTTATAACAATGTTGTCAAATATTCTAGAGGTCTCAAGGTCATTTTGGTTTTTGTACTTTGATGTATCTAAACTTTACACTTATATTCAAATTTTTGTACTTTGATGTAAGAAATTTGATTTAAATGTAATTTGATGTATGAAATTTAAAATGAAAATATATGTGTATTATGGAGAATGATAATGTTATAAACATCTGTTGCCATGAATGACTATCTTGTTGAGAAATTTTTTTTATTGAACAGGGGTAAATATCATAAAAATAGAGAAAACTCTGTTGAAATTTTTGTAAATTGTAGTTCACTTATAATACTTTATTTTGATGCAGGAAAAGTCTATGGACAGGAAGCCTATACTATGTCAGCTCTTTTTGCACACCCACACTAAGAAGTATGATGATATGACCTTTGTCAACATCCGATGCAGACAATTTAATGTATATAAAATTTATACTTTAATATTAATTCTTAAAAATTATCACTTATTGAAATAAATATTTATAATGATAAGACCAAATATAAGAAGCATTGAACGACAATCTCAAAACTCCGAAACTGTTGAGGAGAGTCAGATATATCTTGATTCAGTTGGTAGTAAGGACCGCTGTGAAAGGATTTTTGGCTTAGGTTCATTTGTACAAACACACTATTTGCAATCCTCCTTATATGTGCTTAATTATTGATAAATTTAATCCATTATACTTAGTGATTAATGCCTTAAAATGCTTAGGATACTTACTTTAGCTCACATTTGATTTTAGGTATGTTTCAGAAGTAAAGAAGCTAAAATGACCTGAAAGCATACTTATTGAGTCATCTTCTCAATGTTCATATTCTATTGTAGTTATGAACAAGAAGAAGAGACAAATTAAATGAAAAAGAGATAAGATAGAGCACAAAAATAGAGTTATGTGTAACATTTTAATTAAAATGTTACAACCATGAGCATTGTCTCACAGTTGTAACATTTTGATTGTTATAGTCATGAGACTATGGCTGCAACATGAATTACAAGATAGGATGCCACCTCATGCTACCAATTTTGTGACATGAATTATAAGAATGAGCTAATTGTCCCATATGAAGCTAGTTGTCCCATTTTAAGACAACTGTCCATTTATCACATTGTTTTAACCTAGCTTTTAAAGATACCGAAAAAGAGAGGGTAACGGTAGTGAAAAGGGAGGCATCTAGAATGGGATATACCTCAAGATTAGCCATTTTTCCCACTATGATTTTAACCTAGTTTTTATTATAAGTGAAGAGGGTGTGACGACAATGAGGGGGAGTAGGATAAGGCAAGACACCTGTCCTATTTTCCTTAAAAAAACCTAGCTTTGAAAGAGAATAAAAGGTGTGTTGGTTGGAGAGTAGAGCGGGGATGGCTGAAGTGAAAATCAAGTGGCAAGTGAGAGGCGATTGGACAAGGAATAAAGGAGACAACACTTAGACATAATATATGATAAAAAAATATCTTGGTTGATTCGGTTAGTGGGGAAAAAAGACCAGATTTGATTCCTCTTCAATTATGGTCAGTTTTCAATAATGATGGAGACATTCTTGACATATTCTTAGAGCTTGATGGAAAAGATGAAGGACTAACCCACCCAACGCTAGTTCAGAGGTGCAATCGACGTCGAGGAGCACATTTAAACATACGCCATTGTGTATCATTTTGTTTCCTTTTTTTGGACTATTTACGTTATCTTGAGATTAATGATTAGGTATTGTGTAAGAATGCTTTTGATGCTCTATTGAATCGTATTTCATAAACCATTGCTAGAATTTGAATACGATACTAATAATAGTGTTTGAAGTCGTATGTGGCAAAAAACGATATTAAATCGTTAGGAATAACGTAACATAAGTTAAATAGTCTGAGCTTGTGTGATCATTACTTAGATTGATCCATTTTTCTCACTTGTAATGCGGTTATTCGGATAAACTTGGAGAGCTTGTTCTAGGGTTCTCAATAGTTAGGGTTAATTAACGAGCTCTTCTTAATTAACTACTACCTAAGGAAAAACCAAGATTAACAGAGTTTGTTGTTAATTCACGATCAATAGTCTAAAGAGAGGTGTGAAGATGATAATTCAATGAAATAGGTGAAATTGCACTTAGCTGAGATTAAATTAAAGAACCAGATTTCAACCCAATAATCAATTTTATCACATAGCTATTGTTTAACTTGAGTTGTTTTTATAGATTCAATTTTACTTTGTTTTCTAATTTGCATCAAACCAAAACCCCCTGTTTTACTTATGCAGATAATTTAGGAAGTAATTGGATTTATTTCCGTGGGATTGACCTAGACTTATCATTGCTATAGTTGTATGACATGCTACGTCACCTCCACGTCCAGTACAACTGGATCTAGTAGCCGGTCTGCATCCAATGAGAGAGTCGTTCAGCTTGAGAGCAAAGTAGAGAGGTAGGAAACTCAGTTGCAACAGTCGATGGAGTACGTAGCCCAGCTCCATAATATGATGGAAAAATTGAAAGGGAGGGGCAGCACCTCTTCACAGCAGTCAGATCATCCACCTTTACTAACTACATAACTTAGATTTATAATATTTCGTTACTTAAGTGAATGTATTTGATGTTTTGCTATTCTTAAGTTTTTATATGAATGCTTAATTTATAGTTATTTTCAAGATACTTATTGTTGTACATTATAATTTTTATATTATATTATCAATCATCATAATTTTTACATTGTATTATCAATCAAGATTATATTATTTAAAGAAATTTAATGTGGACAAAAATTAATAGATTATTAATAGAAACTTCTGGTGGGAAGTGAGAAATGGTAGCTGAAAATACCATAAGTAAATTACTGACAGAAAGCTCTCTTCTATAGGTAAAATACCGATGGAATGTTATATTTTGCAAGTAAATTTGGTGACAGAAATTGTTTATCTGTCGCTAAAATTACTTACGAATATTGTAATTTTGTCAGTAAATTTACCAATAAAATATAGTATTCTGTCAGTAAATTTAGTGCTGGATATAGTGAATCTGTCGATAACTTTACCTACGAAATATTGTAATTCCGTCAGGAAATTTAGTGTTGGAATTAAAATATCTGTAGGTAATTTCAGCGACGAAAATTTTAATTTTATCGATAAATTTAATTATAGAAACTTGATTCCATCGAGAAATTTAGCGATGGATTTATAATATCTATCATTGAATTTTACCTATGACTGTTTCTCATACAACTCTTTTTGTCGATAATTTCCGTAACCAAATTTGTTTTCCGTTGCTAAAACCAAATTTTCTTGTAATGAAAGATACAATCGTGTAACTTAACATACTCCTAACCATATCCATAAGAGTACGATTCCACCTTTTAGCTAAACCATTCTGTTGTGGTGTACCGAGCATTGTATACTGTGCACAAATGCCCCGAATTTGAAAATTTTTTGTAAATGGACCTTAACACTGTCCATTCCCATCATATTTACCATAATATTCACCATTTTTATTAGATCTTACTGCTTTCACTTTTCTATCTAACTACCTTGATCCCTCTCAAAAATCTCCACTCATTAAGACTTTTCATGTAGTAAATAAAGATAACAATGACATGAATAGTCATCAATAAAGGTGATAAAATACTTTTCACTGCCCCAAGATGGAACATGAAATGAACCACATATATCAGTGTGTATTAATTCAAGTAACTCAGTACTTCTTGTGGCTGAATTCTTAGATATATGTTTGGTTTGCTTACCTTTAATGTAATCCACACATACATCCCAATCAGTAAAATCTAATTGAGGTAAGATTTCACTTTTCATTAACCTTATCACCCTTTCTCTAGATATATAACCTAACCTTTGATGCCATAAGTAGGTAGAGTGTTCATTATGTGCATTACATTTATTACCAATATTGTGTTCAACATAAAACAGAGATTCAGAATAATTAACATCAAGGTTGAAAAGATATAAACTATCTATTAATGTACCAGAACCTTACTAGTACCGTCGTTTATACAAAGAAAAAACACCGTTTCCAAAATTGAAATTAAGACCTATCTTATCCAACTTACTAATAGAAACTAAATTTCTAGCACATTCATGAACATAAAGACACTTTTCTAAATCTGGATTACCAATGTCTAAGATCAATCTGTACATCCTAATTCCTTCTATTTGTGCCTTCATTCTGTTACCCGTATACAAGAACTCTTCAGTTCTGTTTATGGTTTGGATCGAAAGGAATCCCTGCATAATATGTGACATATGAGTAGTTGCACCTGAATCTAACTACCAGGTATTATTAGGCACCTCAATAAGATTTGATTCAAAACATACTAAAACACAGTACTTATCTTTTTTTTTGAACCAATCCTTTCTCTTAAGGCAATCTTTCTTGAAGTGACCAGTTTTCTTGTAGAAGAAACAACACTGCTCTTTATATATTTGGTCCTCTTTAACCTTCATTGGGGCTTTGTCCTTCTTGTTGCTCTTCTTTCCTGGCTTTCCCTTTCTGCCTTTAGCTTCTTTGTGTACTGTAAGAAGAATAGAGTATTCCTTTATTTTCTTTAATCTCCCTTCCTCTTGCACCAACATGGCCTTGATTTCTTGAAAGTTCAATTTCTCCTTCAGAGTGTTGTAATTCACTTGAAACTGACCAAATTCAGGAGGAAGTGAGTTGATGATGAACTGTATTAGGAAGGATTCACTCACATCCATGCTAATTGATTTCAGCTTTGTAGTCAGATTTGACACAAAAGCAAAATTGTCTGATACGTTGTTCAGTAAAACTTATGCTCATAACTATGATGGTAGGGCCCACACACATAACAATACTCTTACACATGGAGTCTTTTTGTTAGATTGAAAAAATCCATGTCCTCAATCCATTCAGAGACGTTTAGGTCCATATTTTAATGTGATGGCATCTATTCGATGCGACGAAGCACACACATTGCACTTGCTCTCTATTGTAGGAGGTCTTGAGTTCGAGTTACCAAAAAGAAGAGAGAGGGAGAATTTTCTCTATTGATGATCCTCTAGCCCCCTGGGTAAGCTCCTTAGTCGGATCAATTGCGGACGTCTCGCTTCCAGCAGCAGTGTAGGAGTTGGAACTACTAGGGAGCTTGGGGCTTCTGGGAACCTAATGCTGAGCAGTGCCAGTGATTAATCAACAGCTGACTAATCAGTATGTGACGACTCCTTGTGCGTAGAAGTGTACAAGCTACGTAGGAATATGAGAGACCTTGGAGTTTTAGATTTACCTCCTATAGGGCTTTTAGGGTGGGGTCTTAGGGGCTTAGGATTAGTCCAGCAAAATTGAAATACCTAATGTATATAAAAAAAAGCATATAAGACAAGAACCTACGCAATCTCCCACTTGATTATTATTAAGTGATTATTCAATCGATTAATACAAACCCATTCGATAGCCCACAGAAATCGAAAAATAAGGTGACTTAGATTGAGTGATTATAGCAGAAGCAATAAACAATTTTTCTATAACCTTAAACAATATTAATGAATATCATGAATCCTAGGGTTAAATTTAATACAAATCAAAGTCTCATAATTTGCTCTAATATCACATGTAAATTTAATCTATAATATTCTTGACAATAATTCAAGTCTAAAATTCACCCAAGATGATCTATGACACAGTTGATTTAACACCTTCAAATCCTAAGATTCATGTTATAAACAAAATAAAGAAATACTAACCTTGATCCATGCTCAATATGTATAATCTTTTTCTAATCGCAAATACTTTTTTATGCAAAAACTTTATCCACTCTCTCCTTCTTCCTTTCTTCGTTCTGTCTCAATAGTGCAAGAACATATGTTTCTTTGATATCTGTTAACGTTACTTGACTGAAGGGAGAGGGAAGGTTTTTATTAATTAATCGTAATGATTATAATTTTCTTTACAAATCTAATAACCATTATTTTGATCCCACATTATATTAAAATCAAATAAAATAATATAGGTTACAATTTATGATTATTAAATTAATCTAACAACTTGTTCCTTCGTCTGAGTTGGCAAGGAAATTAAAGAAAGCACCAATAAGTCACATTAGTTTAGAACTTGGATATACATGGGCTTATTCTTTAAGAGGTTCTTTAAATAGTCTATCTTATTTGTAATAAGTTATGGCTACTGCCCAGTAAGAGCATAGGTGGTGATTATGTCTGATTATCTAAGATATCGAGACAGACAATGTTATCGACTCCGTTATTCACCGACATGCCTAAAATTTCACTCTTTAGTCAACATTAACCCAACCCTGTCAATATTTACAAAGGGTTCTCATTCGCAATCATAATGAACCCAAAGCTCTTTTATTTAGTTGAAATCTATTTCTTCATAAAAAGAGTCTGCGTTAATTATGAATTCTACAAAACATTGCACCCTACTTCCACCTATGTTATTTTTCTTAGCACTGACCTAATTAGTTGAAGTTCTTAAAAACAATCTATTATAGCTCTCTCTTTTATACTAAATTTGAATATCGTGCCATTGTAGTCACTATCATTAGACATGATTTATTAACTAACTTGATGAATGAAGTTGCTATCTTAATTTTGACACCTCCTAAGATTTATTGTGATAATGTTAGAACAACTTAATCATGTTCCAATCCTTTCTTCCACTCAGGCATAAATCACATTGTCATTTATTTTCACTTTATTTATGATCAAATGTCTTGTAAACAATTTTGAATATCTTATGTTTATACTACAAGCTTATTAGTTGACTCTCTCACTCAGTTCCTCACTTGTAAATAATTCCTTATTCATAGCCTCAAATTGAATATCTTTCCTGAACCTTTACACTTGTAAGTGTGTAATGAAGATTAGTTATATGCTGTAATCGTTTCATAATCATAATTGTATAAATTATATTGACTTAAGTAATTTTGAATTAAAACTCAAACCTACACACACACACACACACACGAAACTTCTCAAGAATGAAATATAACAAAAACTTCCAAGTCTTTTTTACTTACCTCCTTTTCATGCCTATAAATCACCTAACTGATACATTTATTGCATATATTGAAACTTGTTGTCTCCATCATTTTGATAGGATATTGCGACACAAAATAAAAGAACAAAGCATCATAAACTTAAAGCATGAAAGATCATTGTCCTTAAGAGTTTATTTTGCCACACAAGTACAAAATGATGGTGACTCTTGAGGATCCAATAAGCTCTTCTTCTTATTGTAAGAAGCAGTAACAATACATATAATTTTAACCCTATTGAATTTGTTTTCAAAGAAGAGGAAAAACATAATAGAAGATAACCCCCTATATATTTAAAATAACAATAACAATACACACACACACACACACACACATACACAATAATAAGTAGACAGAAAGTAAAGATAAGATATCCATAATTTCACCGAATATGATACTAATGTTAAAAGGATAAATTATATATTTACAACGTTAAAATAGAATTTGAGTCAATTATAAATACATGTCTTTTATATAAACATAAAATAAATTTTGAATAAGCAAACCATGGGTTTATCTAAGAAAGATAGACTTTTAAAATAACAAACTAATTTCACAATAATCCTCCACTTATTTTAAAAGAATATATAAAAGAATAATCAAGTACTGTTGGATTAAAGTTAGTGTATAACAATTTGAATCTAGTGTTCTATAAACTATGAACCAGAGATCAGACTTAACAAGTCATAGATTACAAAATTATTAGTGAAACTTTAAGTTTCTATAAACCAAAACCTATATTGTAAATTATATTTCTTATTAGTCATATTACTTCCCCACCATATATACTATTCATTGTGTGCTTGTGCTAATGGGCTATGCGTATGCCCTATTATTCATAAGTTCTATAGAAATTATCCAAATTATCATAGGAATAGACTCTTGCCATACTCATATAGGTGATTCTATGAAGTGTATACTGCAATCAAATAATGTATTTGATTGCAGTATACACATAATGTCTATGGAATTTATTAAGAGCTTAACTCATGCTCACTTTACTTACAAATTAACACTAATCGCACATCGTAGGAGGGATACAAATATTTAATAGTTCCTTTCAAAATCAATCAACAACTTTCTTATTACCCATATGAACATAATTCATGTGATTGTCAATCACATAGGATGGATTACCATCATTGTTGATATCTTGTATTAGCTTCAGTCCCATTGTCCTTAATGGTTCAACTATTTGTTGCTTTCTCAATGTTTTAGTTAGAGGATCGGTCAAATTCATTTACGACTTCACATAATTAATGTATATGATTCCATCTTTAAGTAGCTGCTTTACCACTTTATATCTCAAATGATGTGTCCATTTTTGCCATTAAAAGTTTTATTTTTTGTAATGACTATTGTAGTCTTGTATTCATAATAAATAGACATGGAAGGTGTTGGTTTTATTCCTAAAGAAATATTTTTCAAGAAGTTTCTTAACCATTCAACCTCATTTTCGACCAACTTTAGGGCTAGACATTCTGATCTTATTATTAATTTAGCAATGATAGTCTGTTTGACTGACTTCTAAGTAATTGCACCTCTACGAAGAGTAAATACATAAACTAGTAGATTTTATCTCAATTGAATTATACATCTAGTTAGCATCACTATAACCTTCTAATACAATGAGAAATCCACTATATAAAATACCATATTTCATGGTACTCTTAGATATTTCATTAGTCTCACTAAAGTAACCCAATGATCACAATTAGGATTATAAGTATACCTAATTAGTCTACACACATTATAAGCCATATTAGATCATGTAAAGATAATTAAATGCCTCTGACCCCTAATAGTCTGAGCTTAGTCTGATTAAGCTATGGGGTCACTTTTATTTTTAGCTGAATGAGTGTTAGTACTATAAGGAGTACAAACTAGTTTCACATCAAAATAATTGAACTTGTTAAGAAATTTCTTAATATAATGATTTGGTAATAACATCATACCATGTTTATTCCTTATGATTTTAGCACCCAAAATAACACTCTCTTCTCCCATATCTTTTATATCAAAATGTAAAGCTAAGAAATTTTTAGTATTACACATAACATTAATACTAGTACCAAAAATAAGTAAGTCACCACATATAAGATAATGATCACATATGCTCCATCAATGATTTTAGTATACACACAGTTATCCACTTAAACATAAAAGAAACCCTTAGTTAATAGAACTCAATCAAATTTCTCGTACCATTACTTAGGAGCTTGTTTAAGACCATACAAAGATTTTTGTAATTTACATACTTTATTTTAAAACTTAGTCAAGCACAACCTTCAGGTTGCCATTTAAATTTATTTATTCAAATCACCATTTAAAAATGTAATTTTGACGTTAATTTGGTGAATAAATAAATTATGGATAGAAGTTAAGTAACCAAAAAATAAATTGATGAAATTCTAGTTATAGGTGCATAAGTATAAAAATAATCAATATTACATTTTTTTAGTAAAACCTTTAACAAATGGACAAGTTTTATATTTATTAATAGAACCATCATGTATAAGTTTCCTTTTCAAAATCTATTTGTATCTAATAGGTTTAGCACCTGGTGGTATATATACCAAATCCTAAGTTTTATTTTGTAAAATAGAGTTAATCTCATTTATAATGGCTTCTTTCCAAAGTGGTACATCAAAAGAAGAAATTGCATCAGAAATTGATAAAAAGGTCATTTTAACAAGATAAGTATAAAAATCATTTCCAAAGGATAATTCTTTTCTTGGTCTTTTACTCTTCTCAATAACTCATTAGAGTCGTTGCTATCAACAATAACAGTGGGAATATATGAAGTTTCCTTAGAAACTAGAAACATATGTTCAAAAAATTCTATATTCTTTGTCTCAATAATGGTGTTAATATTAAGGACATCACTTTTCAAAACAAGAAATCTATAAGTGGCCCTATTATTAGCATAACCAATAAACATGCAATTAGAAGTTTTTGAGCCTATTTTTCATCTTCTTAGGATCATGCAACATTACCTTAGCAAAACAGTGTAGACTATTAAAGATTTCAAATTGGGAGCGTAACCTCACCATAACTTATGTGGTGTTGTATCAATTCTCTTATAAGGAATTCTATTTTGTAAATGACACGCAAACAAAATAGCTTCATACCATAAATTATTAGGAGTACAACAATTATTAAGCAAAGCAATCATCATTTCTTTCAAATATATATTTTCCTTTATGTTACACCATTTGTTTTAGGCGAATAAGTAGGAGTATTAAATGGATTATTCCTTTCTTTTTATAATACTCATAAAACAAAATATAACCACCTTCTTTATCTGATTGAAATCTTTTTATTATCCTATTTAATTGGTTTTCTACATCAGCTTTATACAATAAAAACATATTAAAAGCCTTATCTTTATTTCTTTACAAATGCACTTTAATATATCAAGAAAAATCATCTACAAAAGTTATGTAATATTTCTTACCACCTCTAAAATAAAATTGTTGTTGTATCACCAAGATCAGTATGAATTAAAATTAATAATTAAGATTTTCTATAAATAGACGTACAAGTTTTCTTAGTTATATTTGTTTAAGTACATATACCATATTTATCCATATGTGCATTATCATTAACAAAACAAGGCCAAGAGCTTACATATCATTAAAATAAGAAAGATTAACATAATCTAATTTAGCATGTCATAAATCAAAAGAATTAATCAAGTAAGAAGAAGAACATGCATCATTTCATTGATTATCTCAGAAAATTCAATGCAAATAATTCCTGCTTACATTAATCTTTCCTTACAAATATATCATTTCTTGTTAGAACAATCTTATCATATTCAAATAATATTTTAACCCCAACTTTTCCTAACAAGGCTATAGAAATTAGATTAACTTTAATAGTTGGTATATGAAGTGCTTCATTCAATGCCAAGGTCTTGCCAGGTGTGAGTTTCAGAAGGACTTTTCTTTTACCAAAAACGGTTACAATTCGAGAGTCTCCAAGATAAGTTGTTTCTTCTCATTCTTTTAATGGAGCATAGGTGGTGAAAGCATTTTTATTTGCACATATGTGCCTTGTAGCACCAAAATTTACCACCTAATCATTTACATTAGCTTAAGCAATAACAAATACTATAATTTTGTAATTATCTACTTTAACGAAATTTGTACTTAGTTTAATATGATTGCCATTTCTTACCTGTTTCTTGCATTGAAGTGCATGCTGACCTGATTTCTACAAACAAAATAAGAACCTTTCTTTTTGAAGTTCACATTATTCATTTTAGGTTTGAAATAAGGTCTATAATTATAATTCTTATTCTTGTTTGCTTATCTTTTGTTACTGTGGGAATTCAAGTTACTTTATAATATGTTGGCTTTTGGTGGTATCTCCTCAGCTTTAGCTGCTTGAAACTCCTTACAATTTGTTTCTTCAATGCACAGCTAGATCTGGTCAGTGACAATTATCGATGTTTATGCTTTGGTTATTGTTCGTAGTCATTCTAAGATTCAAGCAACTTTTCAACAAATAAACCCACAACAAATTCTTCTTACAAATTGGTGTTTCTAGCTTTGAGATCCTCAAGAAGCTTATGGTATTCATTAATTTGAGATTTGATGTCATTTTTATACGTCATCTCTCAACGATAAAATTTGTTAATAGCAAACTTTTACTTTCCTACATCTTAAGTCGTGTACTTAACAATCATTGAATCTCATATCTCCGTTGCTTCTTTGCAATGACAATAAACGTCAAATAATTCATTGGACAAGGTACTTATAATTGTATGTCGACATACCTTATTGACAGGAATCTAAAGCTTAAGTTTCCTCCCATTTGAAATTTCAACATTAGGTTTTGGTTTTGTCAAAGAGAATGCCACCCCATGCACATTTAGAATTGAGAAAATCCACTCATGCCATCTCTTTTCAATTTCTAACATGTCAAGAAATGGTCTTACAAAAGGAACAGGTATTACAGCTGAAGAATTTGCATTTTGGATGGCAACAACATCCATATTAGTACCCGTGTCACCTTCATTTAAACCTCCAGCAGCTCAAAATAGTTTTGACAGTAGGATCTCCAGTTGTTCTGGCATTCTCGATGATATCCATATTTAGCCACAACTTCAAATGAACTCTATAAACCAAGTTGATCAAAAACACGTGGAGGTGTTTGTTCAAAACCTAGACGCATGACACGCTCCTGTTCTGCACTGTGACTTTGATTGCTCCTCTATCACCCTCTATTAAAGAAACGTCGGGAAAAGGGAAAGATGGTCGACAGTGAGAACATATAAATAATGGGTCTGAGAAACAAAGAGAGAAGATAACAACTGTATCTCTTGGAAGAGCTGACGACAATTGATTTAAAGCTCCAAACTTATCTTGAAAGATTGAACTAGGAGGCAAAATTACTGAAACGCAAACCAGTGGCGTTCTAGAGAGAAGTTGTAATTGGTCAAGCTCACCATCATGACTTATGCGCAGCATCAACTGATTAGTCACAATGTCATGTATACTTGTTAAGAGGCAACCCGTTGATAACAGACAGTGGCAGAGTCAGGAATATCCTGAAGTTGGGGCTGATTGAACAGCGATGGATTGACGGCGAAGACTTCCGGCAAATTCAAAATTAATTCTAAAAAGAATTTTACAAAGCAAATTTATAAATGAAGTTAACTAAAATATTCAAATTACAATGTCTTTACACATTTTTAGAGACATTAGAACTAATGGAT
>JAOTAY010000009.1:19099181-19116706 GCA_025629805.1 Erythroxylum baracoense | reverse complement strand
CTAGGATATTCATTATCTTCTAAAGCTTATAGGGTTTATAATCTTGCTTCTAAATCTGTTGAAGAATCTATTCATGTTTGATGATAGTTCTCAACTAGATAGAAGTAATGATACTGATAATGTAACCCTAGCAGTACATTTGGTTGATAATGAAGATATGTCACCATTAGATGTTCCTCTAGATAAAGTAGAAGATGTTTCTGAAAAATTTAGTCTAAAAAAGGACTGGAAATATAAATCTTCTCACCCAGAAGATCTGATTGTTGGAGAAACTTCAAACAGTGTGAGAACTAGGTCTAAATTCAGAAGAGAAGCAAATGTAGCTTTTATTTCTAAAGTAGAGCCTAAGAAAATTGATGAAGCTCTTCAGGATGAAGCTTGGATTTTAGTCATGCAAGAAGAGCTGAACTAATTTACTAGGTGTAAAGTTTGGTCATTAGTTCCAAGACCCTCCAAAAAGTCTAATATAGGAACTAGATGGGCTTTTAAGAATAAACTAAATGAGTCAGGTAGAGTAAGTCGTAACAAAGCTAGATTAGTAGCTCAAGGCTATAATCAACAAGAAAGAATAGACTATAATGAAACTTATGCTCCTGTAGCTAGATTAGAAGCTATTAGGATTTTGCTTACATATGTTGTTTGTCATAATATAAAGCTATTTCAAATGGATGTGAAAAGTGCCTTTTCGAATGGTTTTATAGATGAAGAGGTTTATGTAAAGTAACCTCCTGGTTTCGAAGATTCTAAGAAACTAGATTATGTCTATAGACTTCATAAAGCTTTATATGGCTTGACACAAGCTCCTCGAGCTTGGTATGATCGTCTAAGTTCCTTTTTTATTAAAAATGGTTTTAGTAGAGGACATATAGATAAGACTTTATTTAGAAAATGTATTGAGAATGATTTCATTATAGTACAGATATATGTTTATGATATTATCTTTAGTGCAACGTCTAAAAAGCTATGTTCCAGTTTTAAAAAATTGATGAAAAGCAAATTTGAAATGAGTATGATGGATGAATTAAAATTCTTTCTTGTTTTACAAGTTATACAAACCGAAGAAAATATTTTTATTCATCAATAGAAGTATATCAAAGAACTGTTGGTTAAATATGGAATGGATAAAGTGAAACCTATGTTAGCTCCTATGCATCCTTCAAACCTTTTAGCTAAGGGTAAAGCAGGTAAGAAGGTTGATCAAACCCTTTTTAGAAGAATTATTAGTTCTTTACTTTATCTTACAGCAAGCAGACCTGATCTTTTGTTTAGTGTTTGTTTTTGTGCTAGATTTCAAACAGATCCTAGAGAATCTCACTATATTGCTATTAAAAGAATTTTGAGATATCTATCAGGTTCTACTGATCTTTGCTTAATGTATGAAAAAGGTAAAGATTTCAGGTTAATTGGCTACTATGATGCTGATTATGCTGGAGACAGGATTGATAGGAAGAGTACAAGTGGAGGATGTCACTTTCTTGGTCATAATCAAGTTTCTTGGTCTAGTAAGAGACAAAGCTCAATTGCTCTATCTATTGCAGAAGCTGAATATATATCAGCTGTAAGCTGTTGCTCACATATGTTATGGATTAAGTATCAGTTAGAAGATTATTCAATAAAAGAAGAATAAATTCTAATTTTCTGTGACAACACAAGTGCTATCAACCTATCGAAGAATCCAATACAACACTCAAGGGTAAAGCATATTGAAGTTAGGCATCATTTCCTACGAGACTATGTACAAAGGGGAATTGTTAGTCAACAGTTTTTTGAGACAATTCATCAATGGGAAGATATCTTCACTAATCCCTTGAATGAAGAAAGATTCAAAGAAATTAGATGAAACATGAATATGGTAGTGTTGAGTGACCAATAGTCGGACACGTCATGACCCAGATGATTTTACAGAAGGAAGATAAAAATTCGTAAGTCTTCAAGAGCACGGTAACTGTAAGTTACAGACAGTAATTTTTTTGAGAAGGTAGTATAAAGGGAAATCCTCTCAAAAGGTTCAGAACATCACCGACTTTATAATACTCTGGAAATCCTCTGAAATCGACTTTTGTAGAGCTCTCAAATAAAAACATTTCATTACTCTTGATATCAAGCCCTTTCAGTTTACATTCTCATCTTCAGAGACTAATCTCATTACTTTGAAAAGTTTCTACTATCTATATTGATCATAATGGAGCAAGCTATGATTTATGGAAGATACGTTGATTTCGACTCCTTAAAGAAGAATCAGATGGATATTGAATCAGAAGTCGATGCAGCGGGATAGAAAAACTTCTTTCAGGTTTATGAGGCAATCTATCTGAATGAAGTTTATAAGTTTTGGAAGAATACGAAAGTAGTAGACGATACTTTAGTATCAATGGTGGATAGCTTGTCGGTTATTGTGACATTGGAGCTAATCAAGAAGGTCAGTGGATGTCCATATGTTGGAGCAGTGGTGTCTCATAACACTAGATGGATGACTGAAAGCCTTGCAGAGAAAGCACATGTCAATCGATAACTATATGGAAGTAGTGACCCAAAGGACAAGAAGGCATCAAATCTTGTTCCGAAGGCTAGAGTTCTACATTCTATACTTTTTCACTGTATTCTACTAAGAATAGGATCGAAGAACGTTGTGACAATAATAGATGAACAATGCTTGTTCTATCTACTCAACCATCAGGCCATAAATCTTCCACACCTGATTTTGAGGTATATGATGAAGACGAAGAGGGATTCTAATGTCTTGCCATATGGCATATTGTTAACAAGAATCTTTAAAGATTTTGGAATTCTTTTTGACAGAGGAAACAGGATGAAGATGAATATCAAAAGCATTATTAATGCATCAACTATATGCAGAATGGGATTGAAAACTCAAGAAAAGGAGGAGACAATTTTTATGGAGAAAGTAATGACTGAGGGGGAGCCTACTATCAGACGCAGTGTAAGTGGAAATGTTACTCCCACTGAAAAGAAGAAATCTCAATCCTGAGGAAGAATGTATACAAAAGAAAAGAAGAATAAATCGCCTGAGGTAGCAATTAATGATAAGACGATTTTACAAAGAAAAGAAAGCCAGGTGCATCTATCTGAGAAACAAGTGTCATTGAAAAGAAAGGGAGAGACACTTGATTCTAAGGAAGTCAAAAAATCAAGAAGATCACCAATGTTACTAACTCTCCGTCAACAAGAGTAGAAGAGAGGAAAAGGATTGACTCTTGGTGAAGATTCTAAGAAGGTAGAAAAAGCACCACAGGCTACTAGGTCTTTGGTCTCAATTTTACAACAACAGTAGCCAAAGTCAATAAAAGAGATATAAATTAAGAGGAAGTTGGAGTTTGAAAGGAAGAAACCCCAACCACAGCCACCTTCTAGACTGGTAGAAGAAAATAAGAAGCTGAAAACCAGTCAAAAAGAGAGTACTTCAACTGGTGGTCAACAAAAAGAAAAATTAGTTGAACACAGATCAGTATCTCATAGTCCTATCAAAAAAGAGGACTTGAGAATGAAGGTGATAGAAGAAATGGTACCTGTTAGAAGCAAAAGTTAAATCATAATTAGAGAACCTATGAAAAGGTTAGTTAAGGTACAAGTTGAACCTATATTGGTCAATAATTGGTCTATACATCTTCTAAATCATGAAGAAAGAAGATTATATGGGATTCTGAGAGACGAAAAATTAGAACCATATCCATTGAAGATGAAAAAAGATTGATATACTATTTACCCAGTCACAGGTAGAACATTGATTAAGATTGTACCAGACATACAACCTAGAGCTTCAAATATTGTACGCAATATAGAAAAAGGGAAGCAGAAGATGTACCCTGAAGGAAAAACAGGTGACCTTATAGATGATCAAATACAAGAAGCTGTGAGAAACATAAATGATGCATGTAATACAGAGCAATTAAGAGGAATCTATGTTTCACATCACATCCCAAAAGCATCAAGAAGTCATTGTGGACGCTTCACTACAAATGTAACTTCTTAGGTAGTTGGAAGAGTTACCAAAGGACAGTTCAGAACTATTATAGTTGAAGGTATCAGTTTCAACTGAGAAACTCTTGTGCACCTAATCATACACCTTAGAACTTTGAGTTCTATATCTTCAATTAAAGATGTCCTTCACCTTCTTAAAAAACCAATACCAAAACTACCAAAACCTGATGGCCTTGATCTCGCTAAAGGAAAACAATTGTTCAAACCTCCTGTGATCAAAATCATTAAATTAGATGTTTTACCTTCAAAAACACATGTTGAAACAAACTTCTATCCTTCAAGTGCACATCAACGAGTTCCTACAATTGGTATGGAAGAAGTTAGTCACTCACAGCAATAGAGTTAGGAAGCCTTAGTGAAGGAGATTGAAGAAATTCATACTAAGGTTGATGATCTAAGTGACTCAGTTGCTGATCTACATGAGGAAGTAACATATCTACAAGTGTCAATAGAAGAAGACCTCAAGTTGGTCAGAACTGATATGCAATGTATGTTATCTGAAATCATGAAGCATCTAAGATAACCTTTTTGATTAATAACAAATAGGGGGAGAAGAACAGAAGAAAGGGGGAGAAAAGTAGAAGGAAGAAGAAAGAAGAAAAGAATAGAAGGGAAGAAAGAAAATCAAAAGAAAGAAAAGTAGAAGCAGAAGCAGAAGAAAGAAGAGAAGAATAGATACAAGAAAAGAAGATAGCATATGTGTATATTGCTTAATGTCTTCTTATTCATTAGCTGAATAAAATTTGGTCATTCACTGTTATCTTTCTAAAATTATAATTATTTGTTATCATCAAAAAGGGGGAGATTGTTAAGTCAAGAGGACTTTATGGTGATTAATTTTCATAACAATCAAATAATAATAATGCTGGAAATAAATGAACTAGTTTGATGAGTGCGTTAAGTGTACAGAAGTACAAAACACAGAAGAAGTGGAGAACGCAAGAGAAAGAAAACCACAAAAGAAAGAGAAATACAGAAGAAAGGAAAACATATAAGAAGTGGAGAACGCAGAAGAAAGAAAATCCAAACAAGAAAGGGAAACACACAAGAAAGGAAAGCACAGAAGAAGTGGAGAACACAGAATAAAGGAAAACACGGAAGAAAGAAAAACACAGAAGGAAGCAAAAAACAGAAGGAAGCAAAACGTAGAAGAAAGCAACTTAAAGATATCTAATAGAGAATAACCTTTCATCAAAGATTTAATGGGACTTCATTAGAGAAAAGTAGGATGTACCTTTATATGTATTCTTGTGTTTCTGATTATGTTTTTGAACTTTTAATGTTTGTTTTGTTTTCTATATTTAGGAATTAAGTTTATTTAGTATGTAGATTAGATGAACCCTAACGTACGATGGATACCATGATTTCATTCTTTATTTAATAAAACAATATACTCTATATTAATTCTAGAATTTAAACACATAATTGAACCTTAAGGGGGGAACATGGCATAAAATAAAAGAATTGGAATTGTTTTGGAGACACACACCCATGTGAAGAGATAGACACATGTATAAAGAGATACACACCCCTATATTAGTAACATACATGACCATACAGGGGATTGTAAATGAATAAAGTTTTGAAGACATTGTTTTTCCCATACGGAGAGAGACACCCATGTAAGTAACATACACGACCATGTCCCTTACCCATGTAAGCTCGAGTGAATGTGTAAAATGGCAATTTAAAAGTGTTTTTGAGATATACTATCACTTAGATGGTCATGTGGCTAATTATGTAAAATCTAGAAACCTTAGTCTCATAATATAAAAGGGTATTATGTTAAGGAGAAGAGAAGAAGCAGGTATAGCTAAAAACTATAGCCAAAGTTAGAGTATAAGGCACGATTCTAAACCTAGGAAAAAGATACTTCAAGATATCTGATAGACAACAACCTTTCATCAAAGATTTAAGGGGACTTCATTAGGGAAAAGGAGGACATACATATATGTGGATTCGTCTCTTTCTGATTATGATTTTGAACTTTTAATGTTTGTTTTGTTTTCTTTATTTAGGAATTAAGTTTATTTAGTATGTGGATTGGATGAACCCTAACATAAGATGGATACTATGTTTTCATTCTTTATTTAATAAAACTATATACTATATATATTAATTCAAAAATTTTAACATATAATTGAACCTTAAGGGGGGAATCATGGTATTAAACAAAAGAATTGGTGTTTTTTGGAGACACGTGCCCATGTGAAGAGATAGACATACGTATGAAGAGATACACACTTATGTTAGTAACATACATGACCATACAATGGATTGTAAATGTATAAAGCTTTTAATACATTGTTTTTTCCCATATGAAGATAGACACCTGTGTAAGTAACATACACAACTGTGTGCCTTACCCTTATAAGCTCTAGTGAATGCGTAAAGTGGCAAGTTAAAAGTGTTTTTGAGATATACTATCACTCACATAGTGTTGTGGTTAATTGTGCATAATCTAGAAACCCTAGTCTTGCATTATAAAAGGCAATTATGATAAGGAAAAGAGGGAGAAGCAACTAAAGTCAAAAACTAAAGCCAAAGTTAGAGTATACAACATGATTCTAGACTTAGGAAAAAGAGACGTCAAGATATTTGACAGAGAACAATCTTTCATCAAAGATTTAAGGGGACTTCATTAGAGGAAAAAAGGATTTACATATATATGGATTCTTTCCTTTCTTATTATGCCTTTAAACTTTTAATGTTTCTTCTCTTTTCTATATTTAGGTATTAAGTTTATTTAGTTTTAGATTAGATGAACCCTAACATAGGATGGATACTATAATTTCATTTTTACTTAATAAAACAATATACTATATATATTAATTTAAGAATTTAAGCATATAATTGAACCTTAAGGGGGGAATCATGGCCAAAAATAGAAAAATTGGAGTTATTTTGGAGACCCATCCCGATGTGAAGAGATAGACACACGTATGAAGAGATACACACTTATGTTAGTAACATACATGACCTTATAAGGGATTGTAAATGTATAAAGCTTTCAAGACATTGTTTTCTCCCATATGGAGATAGACACCAATGTAAGTAACATAGACGATCGTGTCCCTTAGCCACGTAAGCTCCAGTGAATATGTAAAGTAGCAATTCAAAAGTGTTTTTGAGATATACTATCACTCATATGGTCATGTGGCTGAATATGCATAATCAAGAAACCCTAGTCTCACAATATAAAAGACATTTATGATAAGGAGAAGAGGGAGAAGTAGTAAGAGTCAAAAACTCTAGCCAAAGTTAGAGTATAGGACATGATTCTAAACCTTGGAAAAAGGTACTTCAAAATATCTAATAGAGAACAACCTTTCATCAAAGATTTAAGAGGACTTCATTTGAGAAAATGAGGACTTACATATATATGGATTATTTTCTTTTTAATCATGCTTTTGAAATTTTAATCCTTGTTTTGTTTTCGATATTTAGGAAGTAAGTTTATTTAACGTGTAGCTTGGATAAAACCTAACTTAGGATGGATACTATGATTTGATTCTTTATGTAAAGAACCAATATACTATATGTATTAATTCAAGAATTTAAACAAATAATTAAATCTTAAGGGGGAATTATGACATAAAATAGAAGAATTGGAGTTATTTAGGAGACACATGCCCATGTAAAGAGATAGACACACGTATGAAGAGATACAAACTTGTTTTAGTAACATATTTGACCATACAGGGGATTGTATATGTATAAAGCTTTGAAGACATTGTTTTTTCCCAAATGGAGAGAGACACCCATGTAAGTAACATACACATCCATGTCCCTTACCGATGTAAGCTCCAGTGAATGTGTAAAATGGAAATTTAAAAGTGTTTTTGAGATATAGTATCACTCACATAGTCGTGTGGCTGATTGTGCATAATCTACAAACCCTAGTCTTGCAATATAAAAGGCAATTATGGTAAAGAAAAGAGGGACAAGCAGCAGGAGACAAAAATATAATCAAAATGAGAGTATAAGACATGATTCTAAACCTAGGAGAAATATACTTCAAGATATCTGATGGGGAACAACCTTTCATCAAAGATTCAATGGGACTTCATTAGAGAAAAGGATGATATACATACATATGGATTCTTTTCTTTCTGATTACGCTTTTGAACTTTTAATGTTTGTTTTGTTTTCTATATTTACGAATTTAGTATATTTCGTATGTAGATTGGATGAATGCTAATATAGGATGGATACTATTATTTCATTCTTTATTTATTAAAACAATATACTATATATATTAATTCAAGAACTTAAACATATAATTGAACTATAAGGGGGGAATCATGGCATAAAATAGAATAATTGGAGTTGTTTTGGAGACGCACGCCCATAGGAAGAGATAGACACATGTATGAAGAGATAGGCACTTATGTTAGTAACATACATGACTATTCCGGGGATTGTAAATGTATAAAGCTTTAAAGACAATGTTTTTTCCCATATTAAGATAGACACCCATGTAAGTAACATACACGACTACGTCCCTTCTCCCTATAATCTCTAGTGAATGTGTAAAGTGGCAAGTCAAAAGTGTTTTGAGATATACTATCACTCACATGGTCATGTGGCTGATTGTGGATAATCTAGAAACCTTAGTCTGGCAATATAAATGGCAGTTATGATGAGGAGAAGAGGGAGAAGCAGCTAGAGTTAAAAACTGTAGCCAAAGTTAGAATATAAGACACGATTCTAAACGTAATAAAAAGATACGTCAAGATATCTGACAGAGAACAACCTTTCATAGAAGATTTAAGGGGACTTCATAGGAGAAAAGGAGGATATACATATATATGGATTCTTTTCTTTTTGATTATGCTTTTGAACTTTTAAGGTTTGTTTTGTTTTCTATATTTAGGAATTAAGTTTATTTAGTTTGTAGATTCAATGAACCTCAACATAGGAGGGATACTATGATTTCATTTTTGTTTAATAAAACAATATACTATATATATTAATTCAATAATTTAAACATATAATTGAACCTTAACTGGGGGGAATCATGGCTTAAAAAAGAAGAATTCGAGTTATTTTGGAGACACACGGTGATGTGAAGAGATAGACACACGTATGGAGAGATGCACATTTATATTAGCAACATACATGATCAGACATAGGATCATAATTGTATAAAGCTTTGAAGACATTGTTTTTTCCCATATGGAGATAGACACCCATGTAAGAAACATACATGACCATGTCCCTTACCCATGTAGGCTTCAATGAATGTGTAAAGTGGCAATTCAAAAGTGTTTCTGAGATATATTATCACTCACATATCTGTGTGGCTGACTATGCATAATCTAGAAATCCTAGTCTTGCAATATAAAAGGCAATTATGATAAGGAGAAGATGGAGTAAAAAACTATGGCCAAAGTTAGAGTATAGCACACGATTCTAAACCTAGGAGAAAGATACTTCAAAATACCTAATAGAGAATAACCTTTCGTCAAAGATTTAAAGGACTTTATTAGAGAGAAGGAGGATATACATATACATGGATTCTTTTCTTTTTGATTACACTTTTGAACTTTTAAAGTTTGTTTTGTTTCCCTTATTTAGAAATTTAGTTAATCTAATATGTAGATTGGATGAACCCTAACTTAGGGTGGATACTATGATTTGATTTTTTTATTTAATAAAACAGTATACTATATATATTAATTCAGGAATTTTAACACATAATTGAATCTTAAAGAGGGAGTTACGATATAAAATAGAAGAATTGGAGTTGTTTAGGAGACACATGCCCTTATGAAGACATGGACATAAGTATGAAGAGATACACACTTATGTTAGTAACATACATGACCTTACAGGGGATTGTAAATGTATAAAACCTTAAAGACATTGTTTTTTCCCATATGGAGAGAGACATCCATGTAAGTAACATACACGACCATGTCCTTTACCCATATATGCTCTAGTGAATGTGTAAAACGCCAATTTAAGTTTTTTTAAGATATACTATCACTCACATAGTCGTGTGGCTAATTGTGCATAATCTAGAAACCCTAGTCTCGAAATATAAAAGATAATTATGATAAGGAAACGAGGGAGAAGCAGCTAGAGTTAAAAACTATAGCCAAAGTTAGAGTATAAGACACGATTCTAAACCTAGGAGAAAGATACTTTAAGATATCTGATAGAGAACAACCTTTCATCAAAGATTTAACAGGACTTCATTAGAGAAAAGAAGGATATACATATATATGGATTCTTTTCTTTCTTATTATGATTTTGAACTTTTAATGTTGGTTTTGTTTTCTATATTTAGGAATTAAGTTTGTTTTGTATGTAGTTTGGATGAACCCTAACATAGGATGGATACTATGATTTCATTCTTTATTTAATAAAATAATATGCCATATATATTAATTCAAGAAACTATACACATAATTGAACTTTAAGGTGGATCATGGCATAAAATAGAAGAATTGGAGTTCTTTTAGGGAAACATGCCCATGTGAAGAGATAGACACAGGTATGAAGAGATACACAGTTGTGCTAATAACATACATGACCATGCAGGGGATTATAAATTTATAATGCTTTGAAGATGGGTTTTTTTTCCCATATGGAGATAGACACCTGATAGATATGCATTAGTCTATGTTTTTTTATTTTTGACATATGTTTCTTGCATAATTGTTTATTATTGTTGTAGTTTAGGATTCATTTTGTTTTTTTCACTTTGTTGTTCTTTTATGTTTGATGTTAATTTAGGGTAAGAATTGACTATTTTTTACGTAAGTAGGAAGATGGAGCAATTTGGAGATTGAACTAGAGATTAAAAAGGGAAAGAAAATAAGATTCCATTTATGGCCAATTCCCATGATAGCGGGAATCATCCCAATTCCCACAATTGTGGGAATTACATTCCGAAACAATATGCAGGTTTTCATTAAGTGGAGACGAATGCCTTTTGTAGAAACACCATCCTTGAGTGAAGAACACATGTTTGGAGCCTTGAGGAGGATTGAAGTTAAGGATCATCATCAAGATTGGGGAAAATAGCACATAAATACCAAAATTTCCAGATTTTGACAAAGAAGAGAATGAGTCCCTTTAATCAATTTCTGTCAATTTTACTTCTATTCTTTGAAAATGGTTTATTTGAATGTTTATGAAGTTATGGAGACCATGTTAGGCTGATTTAGTTTTCGGGATTGCTTTTGAATTATTTTGTTAGAACTCCTATTTTATTGAATTGAATGAAGTTGCCTTTAATGATTGGTGATTTTATTTGTTATCTTACAATAAATCGAGTGAGTGAGTGAGATTAATTGTGTAGGATTGTATAATGAGAGTTGTCAACCTATATACTTACAATCATCACGCCAATTGATTAGCTAGAAGAGAGATCTTAGTGAAGTCAGTTGATCACCTATAGAATAGTTTAATAACTAGTTAAATCGGTAGAGTCGTTGGATAGGTTAAGAGATCTCCCAATTGATATCCTTAAATTCAATTAGGGAAAATTTGTTACACCTTGAGAGAGGGTAATTAATAGATTTAGAAATCTTAAGTGAGACACAATTTGATTAACAAAATAAGAGGGAGACAAAATTTGGAAAAAAGTAATCTCTAATCTTTAGATTCTTGAATTCTAATTTTTCTATATTTTGCTATTGTCTATTGCTTTATGTTAGTCTTTTAATTTTAATTTGATTTTTAGATTATTATCATTAAACAATTTCATTTCTTAAACAAAGTCTTGTCTAAATTAAGTGGTGTCTGGGCATCAATCCATGTGGGATCGATATCCGCTCTTTTTAACTACAAGTCATGACCCGTTCTCTTGCAATTTTTGAGTGTAAAATGAGTAGATTGTGTTACATAATTACACTTAACAAGTTTTTGGCGTCATTACCAGGGATTGATTGTTTAGCATGTTGTTTAATTTAGATTAAATTGATTTAAGTATTTTTGATACTTTTCCTTGTGTAATTGCAGGTGCATGAACACAAGGAGCAAATGAGGAAATAAAAAAGTGAACGAAGACGAATTTCCTGACATCAAGAGGCACAAAAGAGAATTATGACGACCAAGGCATCTTAACTTTTCACAATAAGATATGGTTGAAGAAGGAGAGCAAGGAGGACCAGAGAGAACTTTGATGGATTTCATGAGGCCAAGGTATGATACCTATTGACTCTATTACTGCTTGGCAGGCTCAGATCACAGCTCTTACAAAGCAGTTGGATAGCATGTAAGGAGCATCATCCTCTACAGTGAAGGCGATGTAAGTTCAATGTGAGCTGTGCGAGCATAACAACCACTGCTCAACGGAGTGTTTCTTATTTGACCAAATCTTGAAGAATCATGCCTCATTGATCCATAATTTGGAGGTTCAGGTAGGTCAACTTGCTAACGTATTATCTTCAAAAAATGTAGGTAGCCTACCGAGCAATACCAAGGTTAACCTAAAGGAAAGAATCATGGCCCTCACTCAGATAGAAGAAAAGAAAGTGAACATGAGGAGAAAGGCAGAGTCAAGTGAAAAGGACAAACAGTTTTGGAAGTCCTTTCGAGCGAACCAGTAAGTGAGCCAAGTAGGGAATTTCAACTTGAACTTCCACATCAGATTTTTGCTCAGTAGAAGTCAAATTTAAGTAGAGCAATAAGGAATTCTAAGGAGGTTGAGCTAAATAAGATGATGGATATAACGAATCAACTTCTAACAAAGCTCATGTTAAAGGAATCGGTGGAGAAAAAAATAATCAAGTACACATCAGAAGAAACTCCACACATAGCACAAAAGAAAGAAGACCCAGGGGATTTTCTCATTCCGTGTAGTATAAATGGGATCGAGATAGCTAGGACATTTGTAGATTTGGGAGCTGGTATCAATATGATGCCCTACAAGTTTAGTCAGAAGTTAGGTTTAGAAGAGCCAAAATCTACTAAAATATTAGTGAAAACGATCGACAGAATAGTGCATCAGCCATAGGGGATCATTAGGAACTTGTAGATATAGATTGATAAGTTTTTCTTCCCTACAGATTTCTACATATTGGATATTGGAGAAGATGTAGAAACACCGATGGTTCTTAGGCAACAATTCCTAGCTAATTCTTGGTTGATAGTTGATGAGGATGGGGGAGAATTAACATTGAGAGTTGGAACAGAGAAATTAGCTTTTCAGGTGTCCAAGAAAGGCTATCATCCTCCATTACCCGCAACGAATATCAAAGAATCAGAAATACAAGTAGGATGGGAAGATATCGAAAACCCTGGGAATGCATCTAGGAAGAAACGATCGTGTAAGAAAAGGCATAGGAAGGAAAACAAGAAGGAAGGTGGGGTTCATACTGGGTTGGTCATATATAGAGTTTGAGATCAACTTCAGCACTGCCACCATACCAGTCATTTAAACCGCCTTAAGTAAAAAGGAGAGTCGAGCTACAGATGATAGAAAAAGTGTTGCATAGGAGGCAACCCATAGAATTCTACCCCTTTTCTAATTGTTTTTGTTTATTTTTTAGTTTGGCTTGTTAGTTATAAGCTTGCTTGGATTGAGTGAAATTGATGTTCAATTTGGTTTTTGTTTAAATTTCAACTTGTTTTCTTTTCAATCCTTGATGTAATATTAATTTGATGTGTTTGTAGGTTATGGGATCAGGGAGAACCAAAATTAAGCTTAGAAGAAGGTTTGAATTTGTGAGGATCACCTCTTCCATGATCGTGGGAATTGGATTGATTCCTATGATCGTGGGAAATCTCTCTAGAAACTTTCTGGAGAGAAATCCCACGATCATGGGAATTCCATCTGGGAGGGAAATTTAAACTTCCGTTCCATTTTCTTCTTTCACCCACTCTCAAAATTTTAACTCCTCTTTCTAACCCATGAAATTCTCTCCTCTCACTCTCTAAAACTCTTCAATTTTCCTCTAGATTCTTGATATTTTCTTCTACTATTTCATTAATCTTCCAATCCTTTCATCTTTTCATGCATTAATCATTCAAAAACATGAAGATTTGGGTAAGATTTTGCTCTCTCTCTCTCTAAAATTTGAATTCACTCATCTTTTTCTCTTATTTTTGTAGATTTTCCTTTTATAATGACTCCAACGAAGATGATGGTTAGGAAACAAATTGATGAACTCTGTTTGTAAGTTTTCGGTGAAGATAAGCGTGATTTAGCGGTGACCTACCGCTCTCCCTTCCTAATCTATTCAGAAGAGGAAGGTACGTGTTTCTGTGACCTTAGGGATATAGAAATAGCCACTCCTATGTATTTTGATTTTAAATTGTTAGAGAACATAGGAGTGAGACGACAACTTGAGCAACTAGCTACAAATGTAGGGTGGAATAGGTTTGTTCAGTGCGATGTACCTATTTATGCTACTATAATTTTAGAGTTTTTCACAACCGTCTGGTACAACCCTAAAATGGATGTGTTTTGGTTTAGGTTAGCTGGAAATGTTATTAAACTTGATTATCCTGTCATGTGTGAAATTTTCAATTTGTCGAATGCAAAAATTTTAGAAGGTCACGTTGATTTTGATGTCAATTCTTATTGGACAACTCTCACAGGTGAAAAATATTTTAACTCACATAATGCACCAAATTCTTTAATCCGGATTGCTGAGCATCTACTTTTAGACAAATTTATATGTCTAACTGTGTTTAGTAAAACAGAAAGCAATAAATGTTCGGCCAAAGAACCTTTTTTTATGGTGTATGGATTGAAAAATTAAAATCAACGCACCTTATGGAATTTTTCGATCAATAATGAGTGTGGTTAATAAAAAGGCTTCGTTTTTTGGGATGTTTCATATTGCTTTTTCTTTGGGTGTGTTCTATAATGTTAATATGGAGAATTTGCGTACAACTCCACTTGATGTGTTTGACATATCATATTTAAGACGTTCTAAGATTTTGGAGTTCTATAACTCCGAAATCCTCATATGCGCACTGCAGTGAGGAGTAGGAGGGGCACTAGTACAGCCATTTCCTAACCCTCCACATCTTGTGCAGTCCTGGAACTTGAGGAAGAAGCAGTGGAGGAGGAACTAAGTGCACCAGCGGAGGTTGATAGGTATCAACAAATCCTCGACCAAATTGCTACCAATTCTCAAAAAATGGCATTCGAACTAAATAAGCTCGACAACCAAATGCAAAAAGTCTACAAGGAACATCCTAGTTTGAAGAAGAGATTCCTCAACTTTTATTGGAGGAACAATTTTGAAGCTCCTTCACCGACATCATTGCCACCATCATCTAAATAAGCTTTTCTTACCCTTTCACTTTTATATTTTGTTGTTTCTTTTGTTTAGTTTAATTTCATATTTTCTTTGGCTTCATGTCATTTTCTTTTGTTTAGTTTAATTTCATTTTTGTTAGGTTTCATGTCATTTTCTTTTGTTTGGTTTGCTGTCATTTTTGTTTGGGTTTTATGTCATTTATCTACTTCAATTTTTTTTGTTTGGTTTGCAATCATTTTCCCTTATTTGGTGATTGACTTGTTACATTGAGGGCAATGTGAACCTTAAGTGTGGGAAGGTGACATTGAATTTTTCAATTGCATTGTTTGCATTTTGTTAAATATAATGCATATTTAGGCATATCATGTGCTTTGTGTCAGTAACGGAATCGCATTTGAATCATTTTGATGAATATTGCCATAAGATCCTGTCATGCTAGTTGGAATCAGATTGAATGCATGCTTGAACTCCAATTAGGCTACTTGAGAAAAAAGTGAACCATATAGATGTTAGGGTTATGTAAATATAGTGCCCTAGAAAGCAAGTGTATTTACATATAACTTAATTTTCTTTCAGTTACAATATTGTAATGAAAACATTTATTATTAATAAAAGAAAAGCGATTGGATTTATTTGTATGAGCATAATATAACTAGTCATAAGGTACCAAAGTTCCTTTGTAAGTAATATAAATATACATGGAGATGTATAGGAAACATGTATATTATTAGAACCTAAATTAATTGATTCGCAGTCGAATAATCAAGTTGGTTGCTTGATTATGGTTTAGACTATAGTATTGTAATTTACCTCCGTGTAAGTAAAGGAGTTTACTTCAAGGGAATGATGAGTTTCAAATCATGATTGTCGTTGACTACCGGTAATGGAACTATTAAATAAATCTGAAATCGCGTATGTTTTCTAAAGAATAAAGTAGGCCGTTACTTTAATCTTAAAACATACACTTTAGCATTCATTTATTACAAACCACAATCTTGATGAGTAGTGAACTCATGTGTGTTTTGTTATGATCGAAATGGATTTTTAAAAGGTATCAATCTAGTGTCCACATGTTGGAATTATTAATTGAAACATACATCAAGGAACATTTACTCAAATAAAGAGTTTATAATGATATCATCACTTCTAAATGTTTTACAGAGATTGGTGATTAAACTGGTGCCAGTAGTTTCATGGACCAGCTACCCATCAAGTCTTAACACCAAGATTAGATCATGTGTGTTAATCACCATGTAGAGTGAAACAGAAGATCTAAAAGGAAAAATCAATATAATGGCAAAATGATATTTTTACCCTTTATTGTGCGAATGGCTATAATATGGTTTATAATAGAGTTTGCGATTGGACATCAAATTAATATTTTTGAAACATGTTTTCTAATAATTTTAAGTAATTCAAAAGATTAGCCAATTTACTTTAATGGAATGACATTTGCTTAATAAGTCGGAATTAATTCTAATGAAATTAAATTAATGCTAGGCTTATTGGAGCTTGAATTATTCAAGTCCAATTAGATTCCCCACTTAGCTTCTAGGAAGGTTATCAAGGAAAGTAAGAAAAGTAAATGGGGGTTATCGGAAAGAAAATGAGACTGTTTGGAGAGAAATGGATGAATTAGATTCGGGTCAATAAGAGTGGAAAATTTTAATTAAGTCTTAAGCCAATAACTAAATGTTAGGCTTACACTAATTAATTCTTAATTATAAGTCGAAAATAACATTTAATATTGGGCTGGATTTTGGTTTAATTAACTAGATTAATTGAATTAACAAAAGAAGGCAAAAATCAAATTCTACAAAGATGTAGAATTTGATTATGTCTTTTATTAATAAAAGCATAAAAGGAGTGGGCATTTAAGTCATACTCATCATCATTAAATGGTTTAATGATTGTTTTAAAAGCGTACAACATGTCTCTGCTTCCATTTTTGGTGATAGCATTCTTAAGTAATGCTCATCTTCATTAAATGGTTTAAATGTTGGGCCTTGAAATTTTTTTTATTTTAGTAAGCATGATTTGAATCAATTATGTAGTATTATTAGATAAATCTTTTAATTTTAGTAATTATTATGTCAAGTTTAGGAGGATTTATTTCATGGATGGATAGAATTAAAGTGTTGATGTTGTAAGATGTATAAGGATATTTTTGGAAGATGACTTAAGGTTAAAAGAACTTAATTTTATAAGGAAGGGTAAAGTAGACTTTAGCATTCATTAAGGGTAAAAAGGGGAAAGTAAAATGTTGTCTTGGGATGTGGAAGACCAAAAAGGTGATTG
>JAOTAY010000009.1:19045119-19055943 GCA_025629805.1 Erythroxylum baracoense | reverse complement strand
GTGGCCTCTCGGGAGAATCGATGACTGCATCTTTGATGCACTTGCTAGTACGAGTACATCTGAAAATTCTTAATTGGATCGATAGAGAGGGGGGCAGAGCTTTTGGTTTTTTCATGTTGTTAAAGAGTTGAACAAGAAAAATAGATGGAGAATACCTGATCAAATTGATCGGGTCATGTAGGAACAAGGTTCAAATCTACCGGTCTGTTAGGATGCCTCAATTGCATGCATCACCGCACTTCCACTTGACACCTATCGTAATGATAAATGGCTCGTCTCGCCGTGACCTTCTCTTGAATTCTCAAAACTTCTGTCGCTCTGCCCCTAGAAAAATGTAAGAAAGAAAAATGTATACATTTTTCTTTTGCTTTTTGCTTTCTTACATTTTTGCTTTCTTTTCTTTTGCTTTTTGCTTTCTTTTTTCTCCTTTTCTTTTGTTTCTTTTGTTTCTTTTTTCATATAAATATTGAAAGAAACTAAATCAACATGGGAATTTCAACGATAAGATATAAAATACCATCCCAATCATTATAACCAACCCACATATAATGGGTAGGCTATTTGGCTAATGTAGCTTGGAGAAACAAAGAATTCCTCATCATTTTCATGCTAATGCATGTGATAGGAATGTGGTCTCGAATAGAAGATTAAGGCAAAGTTAGGATGTACATATCATGAAAGTCACACATAAACAAAGACAATGAGATTGATATAGATGTGTCAGCCTAATAAGGCTCAAAATTTCACCAGCTTTGTCTACTACTAGTCACTACTCTTCTAAAGGTAATACACATCGGCCAATCACAAAAGTAAAAGTACATGCTCATGTTGCCATGAAATTTTCTAGTCAATCATGACTATATAGTCCTAGAAGCAATAAAAAACAAGAAAATGTTTGTTTTATTCTTTCTCTCATTTTGATTGAAAACTTAAAAATAAGTAAGAAACAAACAACTAAAAACACACATGCATATAAAAACTAAATGCGAAAATTTAAGGAAAAGAAATTTACTTCCCTTGGGTTGCCTCCCAAGAAGTGCCTTTGTTTAGATTTGCTGGCTTAACTCCATGTTTTTTCCTCACGTGACAAAATTATGACCTTCAGGTAGTACAGTTTGAGCCACTTCCACTTAAGGTTGCTCAGGATAGAATCTTAGTTAATAATTCGTCATATTCAGCATATGCCCTATCTTCAGAATCTCAAACTCTACTGAGTCCATGCTATCGAGAAAGACCTTGAATGTCTCTTCACCTTTTTCTTCTTCATTCAATTTCTCTAACCGGCTAGGTAAAAGTAAAGAGTCATTCTTAACAACAAATTATAACTCATTATTTACCTCCGAGCTAAAGGATGTATCATTTTCTGCTTCGAACTCCTTCTTCATTTCTTCCACAAAAGCAATTCCTTGATTAGTCCACTCAAGATTCTCAATCTCCTCATCACTCCATAAGGTTTCTGCACTAACGTCCCTTGGGTACTCCTCAGGTTGATATGGCTGCTCCTCTTTTCTTTGCAGCTCTAGGCGGTCAATTCTCACTGCCATCTCACCCATTTGATTTGCCACGTTTTGGAGTCTAGACGTTGTATGCCTCACTTCCTACTAAAATTACTTCATATCCTCTTGGAGCTGCTACTGTACACTCTGTTGAAGTTGTAAATTATTAGCATTCATAATATTAACCAATTCTTCCAGAGATGTACCTGAATCTTGTTGGCTCTCCACATTTTGGATGCTAGGCCTTGCATCATGCCAAAATTGGCATCCATTCTGATGGAATTGTAGGGTATTCTATTGAAATTGATGCATAATCTCTTGAAGTTGTTGCATACCCTATTGAAATTGAAGATAAGTAGCATTACAGGTCTTGATATAGTCATCCAGAGGTGTACCTAAGTTATAGTAAGAAAATTTTGGTCTATACGTGAATTGCTGTGCATCCTGCAAACTATCAGGGAAGTAACTCTATTGATTATCCCATCTATAACTAAAGTTAGGTTGATCAATCCAAACTTGGTTATAAGATTGGGGATATGAGTTATAAAAGAAATTACTTCCGTCCATATAAATTTTTTTACATGAAAAACACTAAACAGAAAGTGAATAGCTCATGAAATAATTGAAAAGAAACTAATTACGAACAAATATATACAAAATACCAATTAAAATTAAGAACAAAAACTAAAGCACCATACTCCCCGGTAACTACGCCAAAATTGGTAGCGCGTCGTAACGTTAGTCAAAATAAACTAGACCTACTAGTATAGTAGCGGTGAGTCTAGATTGATCCCACAGAGAGTGTTTAGTTAGGTTTTGTTATGAAATTAATCAGTGTTTAGGTTATAGGGGCTTTTGTTTGGTTTAAGAAAAGAAAATAAAACTAAACTAACTAAGAAAAGCAAATTGAAGAAAACATGTAAAAATGATGAAAGCGATGAATTCGTTAGGAATGCAGTTCTTTGGTTCAATCTTGACCTATACCTTAATTAAACATATTTCAATGATTTGTTGTTCTCAAATCTCCCCTAGAAACTATTAAACATAGGTTAATCTATTAATATGAGTTTTCCCTTAAGTATTGTTTAATTAAGATACAATCATTAATTAAACCTAACTACCGAATAAACTAGGATACGATCTCTAAATTTAATTTGATAGTAGCATTACGAATTGGAAAAACTAATTAAACAAAGTAATAACCACATACGATGCTTCATTTAGCCTTGGCTATGTTATCCCTGATGATTACGAATCATTAGTCGCTATAAATTAATTTCAACATAACAATTACGGATTACATTGAATATTCCAGCAATGGGATTGTAATAAAATGATCCAACGAATGCATTAAAATCATCGTTTCACAATACACAAATTCATATACATTGGATAACATATTCAATTTCTAAAGAGAGAAAGAAAATAACAAAAACAAGGAGAAATACACTTAACCGGGTCATCAACATCGATATCCCCGTTGAATCGACGTCAAAAATGATGCCCCTCTATGGATCTCTCACAGTTGAGAGCTTTCATAGCCCTCTTCGTGTTGTCCCAAGAGCATCTTCGATTTAGCCCCTAAACAAAGACATTTAATTCTCCCAAGAGCATCTTCGATTTAGCCCCTAAATAAAGACATTTAATTCTTTCACCTCCAGCTAATGTCATCACACACACCCATCATATAAAAGAGAAAGTTAAATTAAAGTGGGATAGGTGGCAAGAGCTGAAAAGAGGAAGCTGCTCCACTCTCTCGATTCTTGCTTATTTTTCAGTCCTCCACCCTTATTTTATTCTTTAGTCGACACCTTTAACACTATCCTTTATGCCATTTTAATGCTAGGTTTTATGTAAAAATTAGATTGCCGCTACATTCGTCTCCTTCAGCTACACATCACACACATTTGGTTCTTCCTTTTTATCCCATTCGTCCACTCCTTTATTCTTTATACCTTCCAACATTGTTTAAAATGTGTTAGCTAGGTTTAAAAGGGACATGGAACATGTGTCTTTTAGAATAAAAGAGGACAAAATGTCTTTCGATTGCTGTCCATGGTGTTGTCCATTAATTAAATTCATACCATGCAGTGAGTGTGATGCTTCAGCCCTCTATGTGCAGCTGTCCACCATCCATCATATAGCTTTGTTTTATACTTAAAAAGCTATGTTAAATGGACAGGTGGTGTGTGTGTGTGTGTGTGTGGTGTCTCACTCACTTAAGACACCATGCAATCTCCTGCACTCACGTTGTTGCTCCAGCCTCCCATTCTTTCTTCCACTCACGTCACACACAATGGAATGGTAATTGGTCACCTTGCATCATCTTTGGTTTATGCCATAAATCACTATCTTACATGGGCGTGAGGAATAACTCACACCCATGCATCTTGTTGCACAGCCGTGACATACACACTCATGGCTGTGCAAATTTTCTAGCATGGTCGTGAGACATTACAATGGTTCATTCTTCATTTCTTTTCATTTTCTTGTCTTCTTCTTGCTCTAATCTTCTTTTTCTTTGTATTTCCATAATATGTCTCATCTTTCTTGGCATTTAATTGTCTTCTCTTGCTTTTAATCCTCTTTTGTTGCTCCATGAAGATAAACGATTGTGAATCGTTAGAAAACGGCTCAAATGTAGTACTTTCGACTCACTTGAGCTCTTTCACTTCTGAATTGTGCCTAAAACCACATACGAGTCAAAGTGAGTATCTTAAGCAATTTCCTAGCAATAATCACTAAGTATTATGGAATAATTATACAATCAATTAAGCCCATGACAATATGTAATAAAAAAGACAAGGAATTTATTAATTGATGGAATTAATAAGAACCCAAATGTAGAACATAGTAATCTTTAGACATTAAATAATATATTTTAGTAGAATTCATCAAAAAGCTTTAAAGTATGTGTTTCTGTAACTACTTTTGTTCTAAAGGAATAAATGTTTAATAGACTATGTTTTTATTTCTATGTTTAGTATGTTTTGCTTTTTATTTGAGATTTTCATATAGTTTTTGTTACTTATTCTGTTTCGATTATGTTTTTATCTCCTAATTGCTTTCATGGATCAAAAGAAGAATTCAAGTGAAATCAGGGTTAAAGGTAAAAGAATTGAAGCTATTTTAAAGGTACACAACCATATGAAGATTATACACCTGTATGAATAACATACACGGCTATGTAAGAGATCATGTAAGTGACTGTGAACATGGAAAGCTTTAAAGACGTGTTTTTCTGTGTAAAGATACACGCTCGTGTGAGTAACATACACGACCGTGTCTCATGCCTATGTCAGCTCCTAAAAATGTGTAAATTCACTACTTTGAGTTATTTTTTAGATGTACGATCACTCACTTGACCTTATGACTAAGTATGTATATTCCATAAACTCTAATTTCATAATATAAAATGCAATTATGAAGAGGAGGCGAGAGATAAGCAATTAGAGTCAGAGTTAGAGGTAACCGTTAGAGTTGAAGAATCAATTTTGAACATAGAATGAAAAAAACATGAAGATTATTTTAGAGATTTGATAGAGAATAGCTTTTCATTAAAGTTTGATGGGATTGCATTAGAGAAAAGGGTGTATTTAGATATCTTATGTATTTTTCTCTTTTTAATTATTCTTCTGAACTTTTGATGCTTGTTTTGTTTTCTTTATTTATGAATTAAGTTTGTTTAGTGCCTAGGTTAGATGAACCCTAAGTTAATATTGATATTATAATATGATTTGTTATTTAATACAATTTGATTGATTGATTCATTAAGATTTAATTATACGATTTTATTCTTCAATTAATATGTCTGGGATATTAGTTCAATATATGTTTCCATATGATTAAGATTGAGAAATCTTTTGTATAAATATATTTACCATAATTGGAAAGAGTTACATACAAACTTAGAGATAGGTTGACATAATCCTTTGAATTATTATAACTACACCATATATTTACGGTTTGAAGTATAAAATATCACATCATAAGGCATATGTTTCCATAAGTCCTATTGTCCAATAGTTTGTCTTCTAACACTAAAACTTGATGTTTTAATAGGAAAAAGCCTATATAAAATCTTGATATCATCATAAAAATTTCATAAAATATAAAATTATTATTGACCAATTTATTTCCATTCCACTTATATAGGACTTAGAGACATAACCTATTTCTATTATTTATGGTCTGCAACAAAATCCTCAAGTTTAGGTTTACTATAAACTCCATGAGAATAAAAAATAAGGAAGGCTCATCAAAGCACTTGGTTTCAAGATTTGATGATGTGGCAACACATGGTAAGAACATATAAGTAGTGGCCCAAGCAAGTGGCTTCAATTAATGAGAAAAAGGAAGACAAGTTGAATTTCATAAACAATTTATAAGGTTAGCCACAAATGGAGATTCAGAGGTAGAATGTAAAAGACCTCCTTAACATTATAACAATTGCGAATTCTTTAATGGATCTCTGAATGTCACTACCTATTAGAACTAGCAATGAGGGCAAGAAGAATGTTGAGACACATAATGGCTCAAAGAAATGTAAAATGAATTTTCTCAATATAAGTCGAAGAAATAAATAAAATGAGAAATTATTTATCTCATTTATAAAGGGTTACACTTTGCTCGTGAATATCCAAAAAGGAATATGGATGAAAAGCAAATTAATTCCATGATTTTGAAAGATTAAGGAAAAGAAGGTGAAGACTCAATAGAAGAAGTCTACCTTAATATTTATTCTATGTTATGTGTAAGTGACCTTATAAAGGAGCATCTAAACTAAAGCAAAGCCAAACCTGATAGAAAAAGAAAATGGTAAATTAGAGATGTGCTAATAACTAAAGAGTCTTTCTTTTGAGTGATGTTTTTATAGAATTTTTCAAGTTGGAAAAAACTTGAGTTCCTTTTTATTATATCTAGGTGATTTGATTAACAAAATGTTTTTTTATTATCTCTCTTGTTTGTCCATCAGATTGTTTATTTAAAGCACTTATGTGATTAAGAGTTTGAGTTAAATAATCAAACATGAGTGATATAAGGTATTTGGAAAAATATAATTATTGATCCATGATTATAAAGGGAAGGCTACGTTGAGCTTTACAATTTAAACTTAACTACTGCATGAGGACTTCAGCAAATTACTTTAATTTCACTGCACCCAAAAGAAATTCTTTGTGATAACTAATATCAAAGTCAAGTGGTGAAGAATAGTACCAAAGCTTCAAGGAAAACAACTAGTGTCAAAACTCAATGAGGATTTCATATATTTTTGGCTAATAATGGCTAATAGAAGCAATTTGAAAGATAAAGTTGCTCGATTAAAGGCGATCAATGGTTCTCTTGCCTTAAAGGAAGGCGATGTGATTTCTTTTATCAAATGTTTTGAATCTATGGTGGTAAAGCTTCAAAAAATGAGGAGAGCACTTAAGGAACAGTTAAAGGCTACTAAGGAGAGCTACAACTTGTTGATGCTAAAATATGCTATGTCTAAGCACGAATCAAGAATTCAATTAGTAAACACTTAGGTGAAGGTGTGTGAGCCCTATGTGGTAGGCAAAATGTCGAGGAGCTTAACATTTTCTTATGGGATATAAAGCCATACTTTGAAGTGACAAAGTTGTCCAACTCAGAGAAGGTGTCAATTACGACTATATACATGATAGATAATGAAAAGTTACAGTAGAGAATAAGAACCTACGACAACATTGGTATCGGTAGACCTCTTATTAACACTTGAGAGAAAATAAAGAACGAACTAATGGACTAGTTCCTCTTTAATAGGCTTACAAGAGAAGCTTTAAAGTAAGATGACTTAGTGGAGGAATATAGGAGAAAATTCACATATTTGATGTTAGATGTGAAGAACATATTAGGAGAAGATAAGTTGTTTAATTGTAAAAGTGACTTACAGGGTTGGACATTTCAGAAATAGAACGTGAAGGACCTCCCTAGCACTATAGTGACTGTAGATTCCTTGGTGGATATATAAATGTCACCCCTTTAAAACTAACAATAAGGATAAAAAGAATGGTGGAACACGGAATGGTTCAAAAAAAGGCAAAGAGAAGATATATGAATATTTTTAATTTAAGTCAAAGAAAAGAAAAGACATTACTTATTTCATTTGTGAATGGTTATAATTTGTTCATGAATGCATAAACGAAAAGTGGGTGAGGAGCAAATGAATTTCTTAGCTACAAAGAATTGAGGAAATCGAGTTAAAGACTTGACTGAAGAAGTATACCTTAATAATTACTCTATTTTAGTGTTATTGGCCTTATGAAGGAGCATCCATAAAAAGTAAAGGCAAGTCCAATAAAAAGGCATAATGGTATATTGGAGATATGTCAATGACTAAAGATTCTTTAAGGGAATCACATCTAGAGGAGTCTCCATAAATTATTTCGGGAGTTCTTTTGGTGGGGTGGTTTTTTAGATTATTAAGTTTAAGTTACAGAATTGTGCAAGTGTTAATGAGCTTTGGTCGATGCTTAGCACTTGGATTTATAAAACAAGGTAAAGACCTATAAGTAAGCAAGGCAAATTGGACATTATTAATGAAAACTCGAGAGTATGTGAGCATTGGCATGTATTGTTGCACATTGGTGGAAATAGTTTATGAAATACAAGATTCAAATATGTGACCAAAAGATAAAAGGCACAATTAAGTCGTGTTAAGTCTAAGGGTAAGTGAAGCACTTAACTTTGAAAAGGAGGTCAAAAGATATATAAATGGGCAAGTTAATTATATATTGACTTAGATTGATGCTAACCTAGGTCAATGAGCAATGAGACTGCACCATAGATATGCTTAGATAGATCATACACAATAATGGCTTGGGATGACTAAACTGGTAGGCTCATCAAGGCACTTAACTTCAAGATTCAATGATGTGACAACACATATACAATTAATGACTTAAAAAAGTGGGAGCATTAGCTTATAAAGTGAAAGCAACAAATAAATGGAAAAGGGTCAGATGATGTGGCAACAGATAGACATCTTTCAAACACTTATCTTATATGTAAAAGAGGAGTTAGTAGACTAAATTGAATAACTTGCCACTAACTTGGTGAAGTTAATGGAATAAGTGGTACCTTCCCACTAACTTAGTTAGCCTTAGTTGATATTTGGCAGTCAAATTGATAGAACAAGGAAAAGACCTGTAAATAGGCGGGGCAAAATGAGCATCATCAAAGAAAGCTTAAGAATAGGCGAGTGTTTGTATGCATTGGTGCACAATAGCCAAAATATTCATATATGAAACTAAAAGATAAAAAATGTAACTAAGTCATGCTAAGTTTGAAGGTGCAAAAAGACACTAAACTTTGATGAGGAGGTTGAAAGGTATGTGAACACATGAGGTTTATTATAGAATGAATTGGATTCTTGCTAACTTAGGTTATAGAGCAAGGAAACCATATCATAGATGTGTTTGGATGGACCATACACAAATATGAATTGAGATTGCTAAACGAAAATTTCATCAAGTCACGTGACTTCAAGATGCGATGATGTGGTAACACATAGTAAGAAAATGCAAGTAGTAGCCAAAGAAAGTGGAAACACTATGTAACAAAGTGAGAGCACTTCTTTAAGTAGTAAAAAAGTGAGTTAGATGTGATAAAGAAAACACACGCAAAAGATACTTTTAATTCGAATAAAACAATAGGGGCCTTTTGAAGTTTAAAACAACAATAGGAGCCTGCAAAGCAAGAGGATCTTGTTATGCGATAGGACCTTGTTTAAGCAATAGGAGCCTGTTAAGTGATAGAAGCATATTAAACGACAGAAGCCTGCTAAAGCATAAATCCAGTTAAGACAATTTAAAAGAGAAGCCTCCTGTTAAAATGAAAGGAACCTTTAGCAAGTTGAAAATAGAAGGAGTCTACTATAACAGTAAAGGAGCCTCTTGCTGAAATGAACACACATACAGTTTAATACAGAAATATAAAAGTTCAGAGAAGACAGGGAAGGAAGTAATCGATTTATACTAGTTTGGCTTACAACCTAAGCCTACATTCAGTCCCCAAGTATCCAACTTGAATGTTTCACTATAAAACTAAGTAGTAATTTGACGAGCCTCTTCAAGCTCATGAGTATATATTTTTCAAGGTTCTCCAACCTTCCAACGAGTACATCTTTTTCAAGCAATCTTCCAAACTAGTAGTATTTTGCTAGCCTCTACAAGCTCTAAAAAAATGAAGAAGTAATTTTCTCAATATGAGCTTCAATGATCTTTCTAAAAAATAATTGTCACTTTCTAAGGCACAAGAGATTTGAAAATGATATGACTTTCAAAAGTATTGATGTATCTCAATAATTTGGCTTTCTCACTTCTTTCCTTGCATGCTTCTCTGTTTCGCAACTTTAGTGACTCTTGCTTAAACAGACATTTTCTTTAACTAATTGTTGCTTCATTTCTGTTCTAAATTTGACTTTCAATCTTCAATTTTATCTCTGCTAGAATCTTGTAATAATCAACTGTTAAGAGAAATCTAAGCTGATTGACGAAATATATGATTAGAAGGATCCTTCCGGATTTTGTAGAATAAATAAGGTAAATTCATAAAAAAGGTTCCTGCAAGAAAGGAAACATTTATCATATGATTTTATTTCCTTTTATGAATTAACTCGTTAGCAATAGAAGGAAATAAATTCAATTTAAATTTTGAAATATTATAAGGTCATCATCAAAATCATTAATAAACCTTCAGCTAACATGATGGTATGGCTATAGAAAGACATCTTCCAAGCACTTATCTCATATGTAAAAGTGGAGTTAGTGGCCTAAAGTGGATAACTCTTTACTAACTTAGTGAAGTAAGTGGAAGAAGTGGAAACCTTTCACTAAGAAAAAGTGGAAATTTCCCACTAACGTGGTGGAGTTAGTGAAAAAAGTGGGTAGTTAAGTTGTTTGGTCCCCTAAGTTTTTGCAAGACTATATAAAGGCATCATTTTTAGTTAATTTAGAAGTGGAATTTGGTATACTCAGTCATCTATAAGAGACTTGAAAGCTTTGAGAGAAATTTCTTTATGGGACATTCAAGTAGGAAGTTCTTTTGAGTGGTGTTTTTATAGAGTTCTTCAAGTTGAAAAAAACTTTAGTATCTTTGTATTATATATTGGTGATTTGATCAATAAAAGGTTGGCTTTGCCTTATCCATCTTGTTTGTCTATTTGATTATTTTTTTCAAAATACTTATATGATTAAGAGTGTGAATAAAACACTTCAATACCAGTAGTATGATGCATTTGAAAACAAACAAAATTGTTGGTTAAAGATCACAAAGGGAAGGCTGAGTTGAGCTTTACTACTTAAAG
>JAOTAY010000009.1:18991877-19020787 GCA_025629805.1 Erythroxylum baracoense | reverse complement strand
ACGTTCATTTGTTTCTAACATTATTATTATTTGATTGTCATCAAAATTAATCATCGTAAAGTCCTCTTGACTTAACAGTTATCCCATGTTAAGGGTTAGGACCCTAGAATACAGTACATAAGAGATTAATGAGAAGTTAGAAAGTATATTTCATGCTCATGCATAATATATCATACACACACATGTGAATATTAATTTTTGCACAATAAAATGATTGTACATGCGTTCATTGACATTTTTGGGGTATAATTGATTTATAAATGTGAATTTTGATCTGAATTGTAGTTTTTATGTATTGAAAATTGAATTGGTGCGTATAGGTATTGATTTTGAAATTTTGGAGAAATTTAGAAAATTTCTGAAATTTTGGGTATTTTTAGACTAGGAAAAATGCCAAATGACAAGATAATTGATAAATGACAGTAGAATTAAATGTCAAATGACAGTGTAAATTTTTATGAATGCCGATTGAATTTAATGACATATGTTAGTAAAATTTGGAGACAATTGAGCTAGAAATTGGAATTAATTGGACTAGTTAATGAAAGAACCTAATTCCAACCAATAGAAATTTGACATGTGGCAAGTGAGTCTTTAACTCACGACTCCCTAATGTTGAAAGACCCATTTAATTGTTTTGCCTTCATTCTTGCTTTTCTTCTTCTTCTCTACGAAACTCTTCTTCTCATCTTCTTTATTCTTCTTCACTTTCACGATTTTTGCTTCAACCACCATCATCAAAGTTGAAGCTCACTTTCACCTCCATTTGTTACCATCATCTTGCACTCTCTTTCATTCCTTACAAAATAACCCAACCTCCCACCTTGGAATGATGATGTACGTGGGTTGTCAACAAAGCTAGGGTTGGTGTGCTCTTGAAGGATTTGGAGTTAAATCAAGTAAGTTACATGTTGATATTCATGGGTTAGTGTAAATGGGACATTATGATGAGTAATTTGAGGTTTTGTTTTGAATATGAAATTCTTTAGTTGTTATCATGGGTGTTTGATTTATAAAGAGGTTTTTGTATATTTCCTCATACATGTAGCATACTTTTGTAAACAGAGCTGTAAACTCTGATTTGATTTGATTATGTATATATATATGGATGATGTTGTAATGCTATAATATACATAATGTTTTATGAAATGAAATAAGGAAATTTGTGCTTTGGAGATTATAAGATTTATGTTTTAAATTATGATGCCATGAGATTTGTAAAAGTGATAAAGTTAGCGTGCCATTTCCATCGAGCACGTGCACGGACGTCTAAAGGGCATATGTGTACTTGTCAGATGGGAGTGGGGTGTTACAACAATTATGCGTTAGTATTTAATGGGACCAGTGAGTGGGGTGCCTTATGGTTTTTGGATAAAGGTAAAGTAGAGGTGATGGGTGTAGGTATAAGTTTGGAGGAGTCAAAGTTAGTATAGGTGAGAAGGTCCTTAATGTATTTGGTTTGGGTTAAAAGAAGGCCATTTGATGTGGTTGTAGCTTTAATACCAAGAAATTAATTAAGAAGTCACGATCTTTAATCGTAAAAGTGGTGTGAAGATCGTCAATAAGGGTTTAGATAAAGGTTTATGAAGAATTAGTCACCAAGATATCATCCACATAGACTAAAAGGAAAGTGGCGCAAGAGGTTGAAGAGTGAATAAAAAAAGAGGCAATAGATTTAGATGACACAAAACCTAACTTAGTGAGCTTTTGACCTAATCTATAAAACCAAGTTTGAGGTACTTGTTTAAGACTATAAATTTGTGCAAGCATCACACATGGTGAGGATGGTAAGAGTCAACAAAACCTTGGGGTTAACTTATGTAAACAGGTTTCTAAAGAGTATCGTGAAGAAATCATTGTTAACATCTAATTGAATGATGTTAACAATGCTTAGGGTAAGATAAGAATGATGTGGATAATGGTTGGTTTAACAATAGGACTAAAAGATAAACCCCCTTATTTGGTGTCTCTTTTCAAAAAGAGACTCTTAGGAATGCCCCTCAGAAAGCTTTTTCTCAATTTGGAGCTAGGTCGCCACAATTGAGTTTTCTTTTTCTTCTTCAAGCCTACCTAATTATACAAATTGCAATAATTGCAAATTCGGCGTAGGGTGTTGAGTAAATGTGATGGTGGTTTGGATATAAGTTTGGGTTATGATGGGTTTGAGAAAGAAGAATTGGGCTTCAGGTTAAAGTGTTGATAGGACTAAGAATGAAGATAATTAAAGGAAATAGACCGTGGGCTTGGGTCATGGGGTTTTAGATAATTTGGGTTTGGTAACCCATATTGATTTGGGGTACTGAAATTCTCAAAATCATTTAACGGTTGAGAACTTGGGCTTATGGATGCTTAATAAGTTACGTTTCTTCTTATAATAGTGTGATTTGAGTTCCAATTTAAAGAGTTAATTATGGAGCAATTGAAGCCTCTGATCATGAATTAGAAGCTTGGCTCGCAAATCAGCAAAGGATGAAGGAATAATAAGGATTTCAATCACGATAATGAAAGCTCCAAAGTCAGACAGTAAATCGTGTAGAGTGAAAAGTACCAATCTTCTTCACATATTTTTTCTCTGATGGCCACTGATCCTTCTACAATGACAGAGAATCTAGCAAGATAATCAACTATGGTTTTGTTCCTTTTGGAGCTGTGTGAAGTCAATGATTAAGCAAGGAATAGTGGGTTATAGATTGGTGAAGGAAGTGCTTCTTGATATTAAGCCAAAGAGAGCAAGCAATGGTACTAAAGACAATACGTTATACAATAACAAGATTATACTAGCCCAAGATTGACAACCTTGGTGAAGAGAAACAAGCCAAAGAAAAGCAATAAAACTCCAAGATGGATAAGAGAAAAAGACTTGTACATTTCTAACTAATTTCAAATGAGAGATTACATAGAAATTTATAGGACTCTAATAAGAAAAAGTTTATCCCTTAACAATTCCTAATTCATGAACTATACTACAAAATAGGAATATTTAAAATAGTACATGAAAAATGAGGAGCCTTATATACACTGTATTAGGAAAATATATTATTGTTTAGGTTAACTTCTTAAAAAGAAAGAGATAGGCTTTTTGGAAGTTGAGTACACTTTCTTCCAAAAAAATTACTTTAATTTTAACACTCCTCCTTAAAGTGATTTTCTGGAAATAATTCCAAGTTGAAAAAGAAGCATCTCAAACTATCCTTTGGAAAGTGACTTGGTGAAAAAGTTGGCAATGTTGTCTTAACTTCTCACTTCTAATGCACCAATGGTTCCATTCAAAACCTTTTCTCTAATAAAATGATGTTTCGCTTCAATGTGTTTTGTTCTTGCATGACAAACTGGATTGGTGGCAAGTATAATAGTACTTTGGTTATCTCTATAAAGACTTGATGGACCATAAATGGTAATATTGAGATCTTTAACGAGTCTTTAAAGCTAAACACATTCTTGAGCTACAAGTGTAGAAGCCTTGTATTATGCTTCTATAGTTGACAACGAAATTGAATCTTGCTTTGTATTACACCATGAAATTCTAGTACCACCATATAAGAAAGCATAACCAGATGTTGATTTTCGATAATCTAAATCTCCAGTAAAATTAGCATTAGTGAAACCAATTAGAAAAAGTTTTGTTTCCTTTTTATAGATCAGTCCCATGTCAAGAGTGGTATTATCATACTTTAAAATATTCTTTGCAGTCTCAAATTGTAACTTTTGTGGTGCTTGCATAAACCTACTAACAAGACCAACAAAAAAGGCAATATCTGGCCTTGTTATTGTCAATTAAATCAAACTTCCAACAAGAGCATGATAAGGTTGAGTATTGGGCAATAGAGAGCCTTTATTAAGCCTTAATTTGATGTTATTATCTAGTGTGGTGTCTCACTTTTTGCCATTCTTCAAACCAAACTTTGTAACTAGTTTTTTAACATAGCTTCTTTGAGTGAAAAAATTTCCACTTTCCATCCTTTCAACTTCTAACCCAAGAAGATAGTTTAACTTAACCAAAATTTTCATATCAAAATGAATGGAGAATTCATCTTGAAGCTTTGCAATCTCTTTCTCATCATTACTCGTAATAATCATGTTATCAACATATAAGAGAACTATAATATGCAAAACAAATTGCTTTTTCAAAAACAAGTTATAATTAGAATTAGAAGCAAGCTAACCACAAAATTGCAAGTATGGAGTAATCTTTCCATACAATACCCTTTGAGCTTACTTTATCCTATAAAGAGATTTTTTTTAGTTTACAAAAAAGAACTTGGATGAGCAGTTGAAACATAACCTGGTGGTTACTTCCTACAGATGTCTTTATTAATTTCTCTATATACCAAAGCATTTTTTATATCAAGTTGCCACAACTTCTAACCAAGAGAAGTAGCAAGGGATATCATAGTCTGAACAGAAGTCATCTTTACAACATGATTGAAAGTTCCCTTATAATCTTCTCCATTTTTTTTAGAAAATACACGAGAAATTAGCTTTGCTTTATATTTGTCTATGCTCCCATCAACCTTACGTTTAATTTTGTACACCCATTTATAAGAAATAGGCTTCACATTTGTGGGTTTTGGAATAAGATCCTAAGTTTCATTTTGTAACAAGGCATTCATTTCTTCATCGATAGTAGCATCCCAAACTTCGACAACTTTACCATTTTCAAAACATAAAGGTTCTTCATCATCTATAGCAGGCTGGCTTGGCTATATTTCTTCGTGGTTTTTGATTAACACCACCATTCTTAGTTTCTTATTCTTCATACAAACTAGATTTGCCCCTTTCACCATGATTCTCCTACGAAGAAGAATAAGTACTAAAACTCAAAGTTGTAACCTCAGGATCCACATATTTATTAAAACTGTAGTAGGATGAAATTTCATCACATACAATGGCCTTTGTGACTATATATTTGTAAGTGAGAGGATCTATGTAGTTTTACCACTTCTTTTGATTGTCATAGCCATTATAAATGCAATTCCTAGCCTTAGCTTCAAATTTGTTTTTTTGGGCATCTGGCACATCAACATAACAAATGGAGCCAAAAATTTTGTAATGCTTAACAATAGGCTTCTTATTGAACATCAATTCATAAGGTGACTTCAAGTTGTTTAGACTAAGCAACACTCGGTTGATCATATAGACTACACATTTCATATCTTCAACCTAAAATTCTTTCAGAAGATTCTTTGCATGCAATAGCTCCTGCAGGTCTCCATATAGTGTATAATTTTCCTTTTAGCCATTCCATTTTGTTGCATCGTGTGAACACAAGAGAGTTCTTTTTTAATTCCTTCTTTGTGAAAGAAAAGTTAAAAGATTTAGAAGTAAATTATCATCCATTGTCAGTTCGAAGCCGCTTGATTTTTCTTCAAAGGAATCTTTCAACAAATTCCTTGAATTCTTTAACTTCAGAAAAACTTCTAATTTTTAGTTGACAAAATAAACCCAGGTGAACCTTGTAAAATCATCAACAAATATTAGTATATAATGGAAACCAAAATAAGAAGGAACGGGAGTTAGCTTGAGCAAATCACTATGAATACATTCTAGTGGAGCTTTGCACCTGGAAAGAGACTTATTAAATGGAAGTCTATGTGCCTTGCCATATTGACAACCCTCATAACTTTCAACATTAGAAAATTTGGTTATTTTTGGTAACCCTTTAACAAGTTATTTTTGCACCATAAATTTCAATTTTATCATGTTAAGGTGCCCAAATTGAGCATGCCATATGAAGGCAGTATCATAGCCACTTAAATTCTCAACAAAAGAAGTTGAAGAAGATATAACATACACATCATTTACCCCTTTACCAATATGAATAACATCATTTTTAAATCTTTAATATTTCGAAGAAATTTCACATCTTGAGGGCCAAATAGTATATTTACCAATATGAATAACATCATCTTTTAAATCTTTAATATTTCGAAGAAATTTCACATCTTGAGGGCCAAATAGTATATAATTTCTAGAATCCAAAACATTTATGACTGAGAAGAGATTTTTTGTCATGCCTGGGACATGATATACATTGTTGAGTGTAATAGCATGATCCTTGTTTTCATTAATAACAATTGCCCCCTCTTTCTCCACAGAATGAACTGTGTTGTCTGATGTAACAATTGCATCTTTTCTTTGGTGAGGATGGAGACTTGAGAATTTAGAAGCATTACTGATAATTCTTCTTTTTCTCAGCTACAAGAACATTTTTATTATTAGTGCTTCCAATTTGAACACTCATAGTTAATCCAACCATTTGTATGGCTAAGGATTCTTGGGAAGAAAAAGAATTTCAAATTCTTCCAAGGATGGTTATTGAGCCCACCCTTAAATCGAGGTGTTATAAGGAATGTACTAAAGCTTCAGTCTATGAACAATGTGCCGCCTCATACGAACTTGAGAAGTAGGCTCTTTTGGATCAAATTTTCATATTCAAAATTTTACATTTTAGAGTTGTTTTTGAAAGTTTTTCTTTCGATTAAAGATACAAATATTCAATTAAGTGTTTTAGATGTGTTCCTACATTTAAAATTTAGTTTTTCTGATCTGGTTTTTGGGTATTTAGCAGGTCATGAATCGAGTCGTTATGACCTAGTTGAAGGTTGAAGAAGATCCTTTTCACCAAACAATATCATTTTGTTTGTTTATTAAAAACAAAATTCTAATGCATTTATTAAGGCTTGAACCCACGCCCATATAGGGTGTATGGTAAACCTTTGCCAACTGAACTGAAGGTGATATCCTAATATATTATGCTTTGAAATTGTATTTGTATAAAACATTAAATATGAATCAGGTTATCTATTTTTATTCACATAATTATTATTTCTATATTTTTTGTATTGTGAATAAAATTTTGGATAAAATATTTTATTGATTAATTATTAGAACTTAGCCACAACAACCCTAATTATATAAAATTAAATATTTATGTTCTAAATCACATACAGAGTTGAAACGTTTAATTGTCGTTAATTATTTAGTATACTAAATTTTATCTCACATGAATTTTTATTATATTTGATTGATTAATTATGAAGAAATATCAAATTGATTTTTCTAATTTTTCCACAGGCATTATGAATTAAAATATATTTTCATAATTTTATCATAAAGTTTAACATAAATCTATTTGAATTAAAAATTTGGCCCACAGGAAATTTTTATGTCATTTGATTTATATCTTTTAAGATATGTTTTACATTGGTAAAAACATATATATAATTTGTTAGCCTCAATTTATTGATAAATAGCATGTATTTTTAAATTATGCGGTTATTCAAATTGTTAGTTTCTTTAATACAAGTTTTAAAATTTCTGAATTGAGGAGTGAAAATTATAAGATTTGGTAGGAGAGAATTCTTCTTTATCTAGGGTCGATGAACATTGATTATGCTATCTAGAAGGATTAACTACCTAAGGTAACTGAGGCTAGCACTACAACTGAAATTGCTCTTTATGAATGTTGGGAGCAATCTAATTGCCTAAGTGTGATGTTCATAAAAACCAAAATTTCTGTTTGCATTCGCTGTTCTGTAGAACAACATGATAATGTTTATGCTCTCCTAAAGGCTATTGATGAGTAATTTGAAACTTCAGACAAAGCACTTGCAAGCACCCTGATTATAAAGTTTTCATATACTAGGCTCACCGGTGTCTAAGGTGTGCTGGAGCACATCATGAAGATGATGGAAATTACAACTTAGTTAAAGAAACTTGAAGGAGATGTCTAATTCTTTCCTCGTGCATTACATTTTGAACACCTTTTCACCACTACACAGACCCTTTAAAATATCTTATAATACATATAAGGATGAATTAATGACCGTTTATGTTTAAGAGAGTATTGATGGAACAGAGAGAGAGTTCATAGAGTTCATGTCCAGTTGTTGAAGGAAAAAAGAAAAATTAAGCCAACTTAATGCGAGAAGGTTAAATACCTACCCAAGTTGACATTAAAATGGAATACAAAGGCTTCTTTCACAAGAAAAAAGGACACATGAAGAACGATTGTGTTTAACATAAAGAATGGCTTGAAAAGAAAGGTAATCTATTCTCAGTCATTTGCTTTGAATCTAATATGACTAAAGTTTGCCATGTCATATGGTGGATTGATTATAGTTGTACAATCCATATTAGAAATCAGTTGCAGGATTTGTAAAACCCAAAGAAGCCAGTGGGAAGGGAGTAGTATATATTATTCAAAAATAAAATGCGTTCATGTACGGAGATTATTGGGGATTGCAATTTAATTTTATGTAGTGGTTTTGTTTTAAAATTAGATCAGACATTTTATATTCCCAATTTCTCTAGGAAATTGATTTCATTAGGAAATTGATTTTAGTTTCAAGACTTGTACCTTTTGGATATTCCTTTCAATTTTCTAATGAATCTTTAAAGTTAAATTATAAATATGAATTTGTTAGGATTGGTACATTATTTGATGGTCTTTTCCGTTTTAATTTACAAGATAATACTCGTTACAATACAACGCATGTTCATGTTGGAACAAAACATTATGTTATGAATAAAATTTCTTTTAGTTTGTGGCATTGAAGATTAGGACATATCTCTATAGAAAGGATTAAAAGATTGGTGAATAACGAAGTACTTAGTACTATAGATTTTACTGATTTTGAAACTTGTATCCACTACATTAAGGGAAAGAAAATCAATAAATCAAAGAAAGCTGCCAATAGAAGTTCAAACATATTAAATATCAAACATACAGATATTTTTAGTCCAGATATGGACTCGTATGGTCATAAATACGTCATCTCATTTATAGATGATTACTCACGATATATTTATCTCTACTTGCTTTATAATAAGAATGAAGCACTATATGTTTCAAAATATTCAAACCTGAAGTAGAGAAATAATGTGGTAAGAAAATTAAAACCATGAAGTCTGATAAAAGTGGGGAAATTTATGGTAGATATACTGAAGGTGGATAAGCACTTGGTGCATTTGCAAAGTATCTTTAAGAAAATGGGATAGTAGCTTAATATACTATGCTCGGATCTCTGAATTAGTATGGTATAAGAGAAAGAAGAAACTAAACATTATTAGACATCGTACGGAGCATATTGAGTAGCTTGAAACTTCTTAAGTCCTTATGGACTGAAACTCTTAAGACGACAATGTATATATTAAATCGAGTACTAACCAAGGCTATTCCAAAGACACCATTTGAGTTATTTAAAGTTTGGAGAACAAGTTTATAACATATATGCATCTAGGGATGTCCGTCTGAAATAAGAATTTATAATCCATAAGAAAAGAAATTAGATTTAAGGATCACAAATGATATTTCATTAGATATGTTGAAAGGTACAAAGGATATAGGTTTTATTGTTTATCACATTATATTAGAATTGCATTAAATGTTTACGAAAATGAATTTTTTAAATGGTGACCTAGAAGAAGAGGTTTACATGAACAAACAGAAGGATTCTCCTCTAGTAAAGGTAAGAATTTGGTTTACAAGCTTAAAAGATCCATATATAGATTGAAACAAGCATCTCGCCAGTGGTATTTAAAATTCCATAATGTTATCTCATCATTTGGTTTTGAAGAAAATATCAGAGATCAATGTATATACCAAAAGGTTAGGGGGAGTAAATTTTGTTTTCTTATATCATATGTGGATGACATATTACTTGCAACCAATGATAAGGGTTTGCTACATGACGTAGAAAAACTTCTCTCTAAAAATTTTGAAATGAAAGATATGAGTGATGCATCTTATATCATTGACATTAAGATCCATCGAGACAAATTCTGTGGTATTTTGAGTTTGTCTTAAGAAAACTATATTAATAAAGTTTTAAAGAAATTTCGAATGAAAGATTGTTCACCAATTGTAGCTCCCATTGTAAAAGGTGATAGGTTCAATTTGTATAAATACCCGAAAATGATTTTAAAAGGAAACAAATGAAAAATATTTCTTATGCTTCTACAGTCGAAAGCCTGATGTATGCTTAGGTTTGTACAAGACTTGACCTTGCATTTGTTGTTGGAATGATAGATAGATATCAGAGTGACCCAGGATTAGATCACTGAAGAGTTGCAACTAAAGTACTAAAGTACCTTCAAGGGACTAAAGATTACATGCTTATGTATAGAGAAACCAACAATCTAAAGGTAATAAGGTACTCATATTCAGATTTTGCTCAATATGTTGATTTACAGAAACCAACTTAAGGTTATATCTTCATGTTTGCCTATGGATCCATATCATGGAGGAGGCCCAAGCAGTCTTTGACTGCTACTTCTACCATGAAGGCTGAGTTTGTTTCTTGTTTAGGCCATTGAGAATTTATTGTGACAATTTAGCTGTTGTTTTCTGGCTAAAAACAATTAAGAGTGGTAGTCAAAGTAAAGATATCGACATTAAGTTTTTATTTATAAAGGAATGTGTTAAGGAAAAGAAAGTAGTCATTGAACACATTAGCACTAAATTGGTGATAGTTGATCATTTAACAAAATACATGCCACCAATGAAGTTCAAGGATTATGTTGTTAGAATGGGATTGGGTTCCATTATATAGTTTTCATCATATGGATAATATTGTTTTTGTAAAACTCTTATAATATTTTCTCATATTATGGTGCAAATTATTGAATTTTGAGAAAATTGATTATTTTCACTACAAGAAAAATAGAGTTTAGCGATGGATATCACCTACGGAGAACTAACACATTCCGTCGGTAAGCTAAGTTAGAGACACAATTTACCGACGGAGCAAGGCGTCGAAGAAACAATCGTAGGTAATAATTTGCAACGAATAAAAAATTTCCATTATTAATTTACCAACAGATATTTTGTGTTCCTATCGCTAAATTTACTGACAAATATTTTATGTTGCCGATAAATTTAGCAATGAAATGATTATTTCAATCGATAAATTTACCAACGCACAAATCCTATCCATCGGTAAATTTACTGATAGATTTGGTTATTCCATCGGTAACTTAATGACTAACATTACTAATGGAACTTAGTTACCTGTCAATAAATTAAATAAATTTTACCCATAAACTTTGTTTTTCTGTCGATAAATTTACTAAAACTGTTTTTTATTTTTCCCTGCATTTAATTTTATTTGATAATCTTATCGTTGATGCATAATTTATATAGTTATCAGTTATCTGTTGATAATATTTTGATTTGTTTATACATTTAATTTATTAAAACAGAATGTTGATTGATGATATAAAATAAAAATTATCTTAATTGATAATAAAAAATTATTTTGTACAACAATAAGTATTTAATTCATATGAAATAACTATAAGTACGTTATTCATTTAGTGAATGCGGATGATCTAACTGTTGCGATGAGGTGCTGCCTCTCCCTTTCAACTCATCCACCTCATTACGGAGCTGAACTATGTACTCCATCGACTGTTGCAACTAAGTTGTCAATATTTGTACTGTGCTCTGAAGCTCATGAACTTCATTAAATGTAGACCGCCTACCAGAAGCTGCTGTATTAGATGTGGAAGAATGCGAATAACATGTGTTTACAAATAAACCTAAGCTAAATATCCTTCCACGACGGTCCCTACCACCCACTGCATGAAGATAAGTTTGACTCTCATTAACATCTTCAGACTGCTAAGATTGTCGTTGAATTTTTCTTGCATTTGGTCCTATCAAAAGGCAATGTTTATATTAATAAGTGATAACTCTTAAGCATTAATACTAAAGCATAAATTTCACATACATTTAGTTCTCTACATCGGGTATTGACGAAGGTCATATCGTCATGCTTCTTAGTTTGCATATGTAAAAGAGCTGACAGGGGGTAGGCTTCATGCCCATAGACTTTTCTTGCATCAAAATAAAATGTTATATGTGAAATATAATTTTTAAAAATTTTGGTAGAATTTTCTCTATTTTTACGATATTTACCCCCTGTTGAACAAAGAAATTAACTCAACAACATAGCCATATATGGCACCAAACATTTATAAGATTGTCATTCTCCATAATATACATATTTTCATTCTAAAATTCACACATCAAGTTAAATTGAAAATCATCAAAGTAAAAAAATCAGAATATAAGTGTAAATTGTAGATACTTACACGTCTCTCTGTATGCTCATAGTGGATAATAGATCCTCCAATATGTACAGGAAGACTCTCTTCTCCCGATCCTCTACGTCTATTAGTAGAATTACGCTCTAAAATGGACATTACCTTGGGTGATGTCCAATACTACTGCCAATGACTCCGTATTTCTTCAGAAATATAAGGCTCCTCTTCATATCGATCATCATCTTCTTTTTCTGAAGAATTAGAATCAAAATCAGGCTCCTCTTCATATCGATCGCCCTCTTCATCCTCTCCAGATGAAATTTCAACATATTCATTATTTAGATCATTCAAAGGTTTATTCTTGTCATATATAACAAATGCATTTATTTCATAAACATCTTCCTAAAACATTTCACTTTCAATTCTATATTCTCCTTTTCCATATGATTCAAAAACACGTCTAAGTTTAACTTTGTAAACGGTTAACCAATCTGACTTATCTCGTCATAAGTTGGGAAAAGAGACATAATACACCTGGATCGCTTGCATTGTCAACACGAAAGGTTCAAATTTTCTAAATCTTCTTTGCTGGTTGATTTCAACTAGATTGTATCAGCTATGCACTTTTTTTCCAACATTTAGAGTTAGATCAAACTAGTCACACTGAAATATCACACTCTGTTTTATTGGTAATGCAGGGTACTCAATTTCAAGTATCTCAGTAATTGTACCATAGTAATCCATCAATTCTCCTTGTATGCAAACTCCACTATTTAATGTTGCCATGCTATGACCATAATATTTATATCCATTAACAAAATACACGAGATACAATTTAACAGCTCGTAAAGGTCCTTTTGTAAGATCACACATAAACTTGTTCTCTATTGGATTTTCTAAGGCCTACATAAAAGAAATTATCATATTAAACAGTATAATGTCATTTGAACACTTTAATCTTATAATTCAATCTTATTATGCAAAGAACTGTCTTGTCTATTAAACGTATAAATTTCTTGTGTTAATACTAAGTTTGCATTAATTACATTGAAGTTGAAGTATTTATGTTTGAATTAATCACCTACAATTGATTTCAATATTATGGTAAGTGGCATTATTTACACCTGTGAATCAAGAAAGCAAGTTCTTGCTATGACTCCTAGACTCGTGGAATTTTTCATCGATAGGCCTTACAGGAGCTACATCACAAGTTTCTAACCTATATACCGTCCTAAGAGTTTATTATGCAAAGAATTATCTTGCCTATTAAGCGTATGAATTTCTTGTGTTAATACTAAGTTTGCATTAATCACATTGAAGTTGAAGTATTTATGTTTGAATTAATCACTTATAATTGATTTCAATACTATGGTACATAGCATTGTTTACACCTGTGAGTCAAGAAAGCAAGTTATTGCTGTGACTCCTAAGCTCATGGAATTTTTCACCGATAAGTCTCACGAGAGCTACATCATGGGTTTCCAACCTACATACAATCCTAGGAACTTAGTTATACCTCAAATTATCCATAAGATCTCAAAACTTATTTCACATACAGTAAGTACTTAGAATATTAAAGAAGAACATAAAAACTCATAAATGATTATAAGAATATTCTAAACAACAACACAACATCAAGACCTTCTTTGCATTCACACAAAACCCAAACGTATCATAATCATATTATTAAAGTAATACATATGGTAGACATTAGTTGGACGACTTACTTGAATGGACGAACAACTCTTGACTAGAAAGAAGAAGGATGAATGACGCTTTTCAACACAATATAGGGCCTGCGAAAAAGAATATTTCATATTTAATATAATACACTTGTTCAATAGTTTTGTTACATTTTTAATATATTAAAGCAAGCAAATCATAAAATAATATTGTTTATTTTGAAATAGAAATATGTGGACTTTTAGTGGGAGTAATGTTAAAAATTAATGTTATGATAATTTTAATAAAAATCCGTCACTAATTCCTAATTTTCTTATAATGTAGGAATCATGCTTAATAAACATAAGGTAATTTCCAAGGCATATATCCATAATGATAAGGAAAGATAACAATAACTCAATATGCTCTTAACCAATTCCATTAAAATATGCTTATGCCTTTATGCAATACTGTTGTATTTTGGTGTGACGAACATTATTTATTAAGTACATACATTATGCTTTTTTTAAGAATTTAACAAATAGGTCAAGGCATTGTCCTATTTCATTTTACCTTCCACAAAATTTACCACCTTTATAAGACCTAACACTTTCACTTTTTGGTGTAAGTATATTTTAACCCTCATCATAAACACCTCTAAGGCATTTATTGATTATGATTTCTCATATAGCAATTAGACATATCCATAATGTAAAATCATCAATAAAAGTGATAAAATACTTTTTTCCACTAAAAGATGAAACATTAAAAGGACCATATATATCAAAATATATAAAAATTCAAGGTGTTGTGTGCTTCTTGTGTTTGTTTTCTTAATTATGTGTCTTATATGTTTTCTCTTAATACCATACATATATTTACTAAAATAAGTAAAATTTAAATTAGAATGATTTCATTCTTTACAATGATTTCATTCTTTACAATCTTTGTATTCTTTCTTTAGATATGTTACTTAAATGTTTATGTCATAAATGAGCTAAACTTTTTTCTACTAAACTATGTTTAATACCAACATTTAATGCAAGGCCAACAAAATCTTAGGAAAAAGATCATCAAACTTTAATTTGTATAAACCATTATGAAACCAATAAAATCGTTATTATTAAATAAAATGCAATATACATTTCAAAACTTAAAGAAATATCCAACTTTATCAAGTTTAGAAAAAGAAATTAAAATTTTAGAAACAGTAGGAACCTAAAGTGTTTGGAAAAGGTTTAAATGATGTCTAATACCTAAATTCAAATGATAATTTTCAATGACATCAACTTGAGCTTTGATTTAATTACCCATAAATATAGAATTTTCATTTAAGTTTATGGTTTGGGTCATGAGGAATCCCTGCATCATATTTAGGACATAATTGGTAAAACCAAATTCAATCCATCAAGTATTAAAAGGAAAATTTGTAAAATTTGATTCAAAATGTACAAAAGCACTATACTTACCTTTCTTTTCAAACCATGCCTTATTAATACATAAAAATGCTCATTAATTGTTTCACAAATATCACCTTCCATATAATTGTCCAATTTCATTCTATTATATGAAATCCTATCCCTTTTTCTATATTAGCTCCTTTAAATTGACTTTAGGTTATACTCGAGTGATATTGCTAATCTTAATTACAATGACTAGTTCTAGTTGCAAAGTACACATCTTTTGCGCATAATTCATTAATGTAATTCGATATAAGTCATCCAAACTACTTGAAAAACATATTCAAAGATAAAAGCATATCTTTTGGACAAAATTTACCTCAAACATACTTAAACACATTTAAAAGTCTCCCTTCAAAGATAAATTTCCTTAAAACTTTTACAAACATCTTTTAAATGTGTCATAGTATATAGATTAAGCACTATATATGCAATGTTAATGGAATTTTACTCTTTAGAAAATTGAAATGATCAAATAAATTTACAAAACCGATGTTTATATAAGTAGACTTTGTTAAACCTAAAAATGCGAGGACAAGAATATCAGGTAAATGCTAAAACTCCATTGACGAACATGGAGGCCAAAGGAAGTAGCTATTTCCATACCATAATTTTAACAAAAGAAAGTAAAGATAGTACCTAATTGGTGAGGCTATATAGAAATTAATAATTAAAAAACAAAAGAAAATGGAGTCCCACCGTACCCCCATCTATTCTGATCCCCAACAGTCTAACTCTCTACCCAAATAAGAGAAAAAACATAAAAACAATTGAAGAAACAGAAACCCTCGATCGTTTCTTGTAAATTGATTCCAACCCACCCTCAATATGGCAGTCGTGGGTTAAATCATCAACAACACCGACGTTCACATAACCATTTAACAACCAAATTTCTCAAAAAAAAATAAATGGAGAAAGCAAAGCATAGACAACTAACCTCGACTTAACTGAAGATGATGGACGATGGATGATAACAAAGCATCGATGATAGACGATGGATGATGGAAGAGAGAAGACCGATGGTGACACAGAAGGAAACAAGGAAAAACAAAAATGTAGGGGAGAGGGATGGGGGGTTTTCGGGTAGGTTAAAGATAAACGAAAAAAACATCGTTTGGTTTAACACTAAACGATATCGTTTTCCTTTTATTAAAAACGTTGAAGCCGAAGACCCAACAATGACGTTTAACTTTAAATTTTATTGACGAAATCACAGTACCGAAGAAATTTCCATTGGTAATCCCCAACGCTTATTTTGTCAACAACCATTGTTGTCTATTTTTATGACAGCCTTCACTATTTTGTCGCTATATTCCATCGGCAAAATTGTGGGAATAAATTTCCTCCAGCTTTACCAACGAAGTGAATAATTTATCCATCATAAAATACGACAATTTTACTTTACTACGAATTTTTTTCCGTCAGTAGTGTTCCGTCTGTAATTTTCAATTTTCTTGTAATGTGACTTAAGATACTCATTTGTTATTAATATACACATCATATTTTTAAATTGCAATTTGTAGTTATAATTATGACTGTAACAGTATAGTTAATGTCTAAATTATCATAAGTTATCAATAATTAGAATTATATTTTTCGTAATTGTATATTCACACCATCCATAATCGTTATAATCGTCCGTAATTGTAATATAACTCGCACTCTGCAATTTTGATATAGACATGAATGGCCCAATTTCTTTTAACACCATTAGGACACACAAGTTTTTACTTAAACCCTATTGAAATAGCATATTAACCCTACTTAAAATTCTAATGTTAAGTGTATATATAACAGGAGAACAGTTTTTTTAATTAAAAGAAATATATTACCAAAGCTGGAAACTTATATACAATCCTATTAAAAGGATAATAACCAAATTACTACTACCACTACTATACTACTATTAACATACATCCAAAACCACATTAAACCAGCTATATTAACCAAGTCAATCTGAGTTCCTGTCTAATGGCGTCTTGCTTCCCTTTGACTATGATTAACTCTCTAATCAAGTTAACTATTGTAGCCGCAAGCTCATACTTGTGTTGTTCCACTTCCTTATATATGCCTCTATTCCTCTCCCTCCATATGTGATATATCACCATCTAAAATGACATGCTAATAATGATTCTATCTCGTAGCCTAGGTTTAGAATATAGTATAACATCATTCAACACCTCATTCCATTCGAAGGAGAAACTTGGGATCCCTATTATATGAAATATTTGGCTCCACACCACTTTGGTATATTCACATTCAAAAAACAAGTGATTTCTACTCTCATTGACATGTTTACATAAAATACAAAGGGGGTCATAGCTACCAAACCATCGGTCTTTAATTTGTAGCCTATTTTTAATAGTTAACTACAAGAAAATAACAAACTTAGGACTTAATACCTATTTCCATACTAAATCAGCCTATGGGACAACTTCATGCAACTCTCGCACTATGCCATGTGCAGATTGGTTCCATGATGTGCCACCTATATCAACTTCTCCATCTGGTTTTGAAGTTGCACACCATTCACATAATGGTCAAGTAACTGACCAAATCTATAACTATTTAACCGTAACCTCTCCCGAAAGAGGCATGCCACCATAGCTTCCTTAGGGATTCGATTTCTTAAAACTTGTAGATCTGTCCGCAACCATAATGGGCTGAAATCATTCCAATTGTGAAACCAAAAATAAGTATCCCTCTCCATTCCCTACCCTACATTTAATTAAAGGATAGATCATGTCTTTTAAATGTAACAAACTCCTAAAAATCCAAGAATGGTCATACATCGACTGGATTTGCCAAAAGCTTTGCCCATTAAGGTGATAAATTTGCACCCACTTAACCCACATCGCTTCTTTTTCCACAAATAATCTCCATATTCTCTTCATAAGTAATACCCTTTGCATTTGTGTGATTGAAATAATACCTAATCCCCCCTTATTTTTTGGGCACTATAATATCGTTCCATTTGACTTTTGCTCCCTTGCAATTATCATGCTTACCAGTCTATAAGAAAGATTTTAATATTCTCTCCATTTCCTTGATTACTCTCTTTAGAATTACCACATGAGCAACTCAATGTACATGCATGCTGTTCAACACTAAAACAATAAGAGTAACTCTTGCAGTAAGTGATAGGAAACGATTTTGCCACACATTGATTCGACCTTTCAACTTTTCCAACAATGGCAAGAAATCAGAAAATTTTGGCTTACCGAAATTGATCGAAACTCCCAGATACCTGAACGGTGTTTCTTGAAGAGGCAACCCCACCAAACTAGTAATCCACTCTGGGTTTCAAACATCTGAAGACACAAAAATTCCACTCTTCTGTACATTCATCTTCATCCCTAACCAATCAGAAAAGATATGCATCAAGTTCATCATCATCAATAGTAAATGTGGTTCAGCCTTATGCAATAATATCACATCATCGACATAAAAGCAAGTGTGACAATTTCATTTCACTACATCTATAGTGATACTGAAATAGCCTATTACAATTCACCATTTTAGTTAATAGTCTTGAAAGTCCCTCCATGGCCAGAGTGAATAGGTAAGGGGATAGAGGGTCCCCTTGCCTAATCCCTCTATTGATAAGAAATGGTTTCGTAGGAATCCTATTTATTAAAACACTTATGGATGTAGTTTAAATACATTGTAGTATCCAATGACAAAATCTTGGAGATATACTAATCCCTTCCAAACAATCCTTTAGATAATCCCATCTGATCGTATCATAAGCTTTCTAAAGATCAATCTTTAAAGCACAACTATTAATCTTTTTATCTGTATGATATTCTCCCAACAATTCTTGCAACATCAATATGTTATCCCCTATAATTCTCGAAGGTGGGCTTTTCTTACCACTTCAGCCAATACTACTTTCAATCTTTCAGCTAAAAGAGAAGCTATTATTTTATACACCGGTGTGCAACAGAAAATTGGATGATAATCTGTAATCATTTTTGGTCACTCCTTCTTAGGAATCAAACATAAGTAAGTATGATTGATCTCCTTTAGTAGCTTACCAGATGAAATACCTCTAGCACCGCTTCCGTTAAGAGCTGGCCTGTGATATTCCAAGTCTTCCGATAAAATCCAGTCAAGTACCAATCAAGATTGGTGGTTTTTGAAATATTTAACCAAAATAAGGCCTCATAAACTTGTTGGGCTAAAAAAAGAAGCATTTAACATCTCCAATCTTTCATGACTAGGATGAAACTCCAAAACATCTTTAACCCCAAAACCATTCCCTGCACTTTCGGTATTTCCTATGAGTTTGGAAAAAAATTCCCTAATGTGCTCAGCAATTTCCTGTTAACCACGTAACATATTACCCCCCTCATCCTTCAGTTCAGTAATGTTATTGGTATTTTGCCGAGCTAGAATTAACTTGGTATTAATGTCTCCCTCTTTAAGCCATATTTGTCTCGCCTTTTGTTTAATGATTGAATCATGCAAATTTAAAGCTTCCTAGTATTTTTTTTCATCTAAACTGCCTTAAGAACTCTTAGGCTATCATTAAGAGGGTCCCTATAACATTCCTTTTGTATCTCAGCCAAATTAGTACACATTTCTTGAAGATTTCGAGTTCTATGCTTACTAAACTCTTTAATCACATTTTTAAACCCCGTATTTCTTTTTAAAAATCTCCTAATTGTTCCAGAGCAACTAGAAAGAGATTATTTAACTAGAAAGAATTCAGTTTAGATGTAGGATACCTATCCAAAAGTTTTCGCAACTCCATCATGTATGATGAAATCATCAAAGATTTTACCTTTTTGAACTCTGTCTGTAACTTACTATAAGCTCGGGAAAGGGAAACAAAGAGAAGATGTGTACGAATGGGAGATCCAACAACAAGAAGAAGGAAAAGTATTGAATAGGGGAACTCCCAAACGTTTGGCGATATCAGATGGGTCGATATCAGTGGAATCTCATTATTCAGCCATCTCTCCCAATTTAGAAAAAAAGTAATTAAATTGTTACATTACACAACACGTAAAGTTAGAAAAAGCACCTTTTTGATCTCTCTTTATTACTTTAATTGTTTCATAATTTAATTGTAATTAATTCATTTTATATTGTATTTAATTACAAAAATTAATAAAATTAATAAATAATTTATTTAATAAATAAATTTAGATACGTCCGAACGACCCCTTCCTGTTCTTATAATGAGAATCTTAGTATTATAATGAGAAATCCATTAAAAATTTTGAATGGCACCCTGATCCTGAATCCATCATACAGCCGTCGTATTAAAATGGATGCATGATCAAAAAATTCTGGTCCTCCAAACACAACTGAAGCAAGAGGAAAAGAGCTTAGCCAACTTTGATTTACCAACGCTCGATCAAGTTTTTTCCTGATAAACATATTCCCTTTTTGCTTATTTTCCTAGGGGAACCATCTTCTAATACCTCTGAGATCCACCAATTCAATGCTATGAAATAACTGGTTTAGTTCAGCGTCTAAACCTCCATGAAACCGTACAGCTTCGTTTACTTCAACAAAATTATCACAGCAATTGAAATCTCCTATCATTGGCCACGACCCTTGCATCCCTTCATGTAACTGTGGTAGCTCCTCCCACAAGTTATCTCACTGGAAAACAAAATTAGATGCATATATTGAGGTAACCACAAACTGGAACTTCCCTATTAGCCCACAGTGCAAATGCATGAATTGGCCCCCCCATCTTAAGCACTCGAACTTCCACTGAATCAAAATTATACCAACATAATATCTTACCATTGTAATGGTGGATATGGTTTGAAATGAAACTCCATTTGGTCCCCAAAAAATCTAGTCCCTTCTAAACAACGTTGGCCTTTATTTTTGTTTCAAGAAGACTTACCAAAACTAGTTTTTTATCCGCAACTATTTTCTGCACCATCATCTTTTTAAGGTGGTCATTAAGACCCCTCGTGTTCTAAACTAATATCGACATTTATAAAGTCCTGCTAGAAAAGACACTCAAGGGATATCAACCCTTTGTGCTTTTTTTCTTGCCTTTTTTCCTGCCCACACTTCTTTTAGAAATCCCATAGAAACCTGACTTGACTCCCCCACTTCGTTGTCTGAAACTGCATCTTTCCCATTATTAGTACTAGGTTCTATATCTTCAATAGCCACCCTATCCATCTTATTCTGATCTTTAAGCATTACTTCGACTTTCCTATTGAATTGTGGCAACACTTATGCTACTGCCTTTCCATAAGTACCAGGACTATTAGGACATGAAGACTCCCCAGCATAACTATTCCTGCTGACATTTGCCCTCACACCTTGACTCTAAGCTGATCCTAACTGAGGATCATTCAATCCATTTCCAATTTCCAATGACATCTCCCATGCTTCATTACCTTCCCTATAGTGGCTTTACTCCCCTAAGCTTGACCATTCGGAATCACTTTCAAGGACTTAACCATGTTGACCTCACTCCCATTCTCCTCCTTATGCGTCCCCTATTCTGTAATCCTTTTCTGATCCACATTCCTATTTATTTCATTCACTAAGTCCTCATGCCAACCAGACTGAAGTATTCTACCAGTAACTACCCATTTTTTATTCACGTTGCTCAGTTTCCAAGGATAGGTTATGGAAATGACATCTCTTACCATCTCCCCTGAATCTCCAAGTTGAAAAATAGGCAAGGATTTAGGTAATGCTGCATCTTTTGTCACTTCAATACAAATCTTAGCATATCTTATTCTATCCATTGTTGCCGTCTGAGAATCGATGTAGATAGGTTTTCCCAATACACTAGCCAAATGGCTTAGCCCCTCCACCATCCAATACTCCATCAGAAGACCATAAAATTGGACCTATAATGGAATCACCTCTATCGATCCCCTGTCCAAACCCAACCCCGATTTCTATTGTCGTAAAAACAAGGGCTGATCACCTATATGCCATGGTCCTTATTCGATTATCTCACAAAGGTTTGAATTCTTAGAGAACTTAAAAAGTATTGACCTATCCTCCATTAGCATAGCTTTTTCGAGACCTTTCTTACATCATCTTGCCATTGCACACGCATTAACAGCTAGGAAAGCCATTCTTTTGGACCAGAAAAATCCAACCAAAGCATTCTACCTAGCCCTTGTTCCAGCTTGTAGCAACTCTATAGTAGGATAAACAATTCCATCTTGTAACACATTTGGTTAGCATTTGGGCTTACCTTTGTTGTGTTGAGCTCCAGGCTTATTCCTCCAGGCTCCACCATCCATTGACTTATTCTGATTTATATCTCTAGTAACCTTTGACAGTATCGAGTTGCCTACCTATTTTCCTGTAAGCTGTTCTCGGGATAGTGGAGGGTAAGAAGCTAGTGACAGAGATGGTTTATGTATAGCATCGGAGAGTTACCGCCTGGTGTCCCAGTTCTGCCCGCGGGAAATGATGAACAACACCAAATGATGGATGCCTTTGATCGTGTTTAGGAATGGTAGCAAGAAAGGGAATTTAAGTAAAAGAGCAAAAGGATAGGGAAAGAAAAGGAAGAGAGAAGTCATAATCACTCCTTGTTATTATTACTCCTAATATATGAGAACAATTTTGAATAAATAAAACAGTAAAAGCCTAATTTGTTTTGGTTAAAATAAAGATCTAACTAATTATAACTTGTATCAGTATCATTTTATGATTCTCTAAAAATCAGCTCCATATCCTTTTTCCCCCCTCAATAAGTACTATACAAACTGACAATATTTATCACTTTTTTTTTATCTAAGGGGGGCTTTCGCCGGAATTTATTAAGAACATAAAAGACAATAGTGGGGCATGTTGGCCCCTGTTACATCACCAAACAGCCAGTATCCTAGGCCACTCAGGATGCTATCCAATCTATGGTACCCTACCGGCAAAGAAAGGGCATAATTTGAGAGCCAGTCAGCATATTGATTAGCCTCACGATATATATGATTGTGTAACACCACCTAGTTATGACTCATTATCTCTTTAATGTCCTTGAGCAATTCCCCATTCAACCCCATCATATTTAGATCCTTCGTGATCATAGACTCCATAAGTTGATAATCCACTTCTAGCATTAATCTACGTATGCCTTTGCTCCATGCAACCTCGAGGCTAGATCTGATCGCCTATAATTTAGCCGCTACAGATGTTGTGCATCCTACATTTTGTAAAAAACCTCCAACCCACATTCCATTTTCATCCCTTAACAGTCCCCCCGCCCCCGCCATACCGGGATTACCTTTTGACGCCCCATCGGTGCTAAGTTTAATCCACCCCTCCGGGGGCTTGTATCATTGAATATCTATCCATTCTCGTGCTGGCTTGTTACTGTTCACTTCTATTAGATGTAGAATTATAAGCTCGAATCACTCTCCAAAAGGCAGTGGGCTGTTGCAGATAGAATGACACATTTTGTTGGAAGATGGCACTGTTTCGACCTTTCCATATTAGCCAACAAGTTACTCCAAAGACTTCAGGACAGGGAAAAGTAAAATGATCCAAGACTCTAAGAGAAAGATTAGATATAAGCCACTCCATCCTTTCTTGTGAATAGAATGCATTTTGTCACATGGGCTGGAGGAGGTTGTCCCATACCTTACTAGCATACTGGCAATGTCGTAATGCATACAGTGAGGTTTCTGAGTCAGATTTACAGAGTGGACATGAGTCATCATTAGTAATTCCGCTTCTCTTCTGTGTTGCATTTGTCATGAGATTCCCATGCCCTACTAGCTATAAAAATGTGAGTATTCTCTCGGGGCCTGGCCATCTCCATATTAGTCTCCACAACGGGTCAGTTACTGTCAGAGCATTTTGTAGGAGGAACTGGTAAACCGATCATACTGTAAGTTTACCTAAGGAGTCATACGCCTAATAGATCATGTCTTCTCCTCGGCTCTCTCTTGGGCTAGGCACTGTCACCACCTGCAATGCAACACTCAAAAGCAAGTTGTTAGTAATGGATTCCCACTGCCAACCTCCTCCCGGCTCCCCATAATTCACCATGCATTCTTCCTACCACCCGTCCCTTATCAATCCAGATGCATATTGCATGAAGGGAACTTTGTTAGGAACCCAATTATCACACCAAAAATGAATTGATTTTCTATCCCTATCTCCCAAGCAAACCCTTCCTGCACCTCCTTCCAAGTTTTACAAATACTCCTCCACACCCAAGAACTATCCTGCTTGATTATGAACTTCGACAATCCATGGTCTTCCTGAAAATATTTCCTATGCATCACCCTCACCCATAAAGCTTCTCTGTTCTGATATAGCCCCCAGCCTAGTTTACAAAGGAAGGCTGTGTTAAATTCCCTTAATCTCTTAACCCCGAGCCCTCTATAGGATTTTGGCTTTGTTATATTTTCCCAGCGAACAAGATGAACTTTTCTGCTCTCTTGAGTTTGTCCCCATATGAAATTTCGGCAACGCTTTTCCAATTCCTATAAAATACTTTGTGAGATTCTTTTCGCTTGCATGGTGTATGCTGGTATAGTCGAAATGACCAAGTTCACTAGTGTTACCCTCCCCGCCATAAATAAGGATGCAACAAACTAACTTGAAAGTCGAGATTTCACTTTTTTGAGGATCCTCCCGTATGTTCTCCTTTTCACTCTACTATGGAGTAAAGGTACCCCTAAATATTTACCTAGATCCTCAGTAACCATGAAGCTACAACTTGATGCTATCTGGTTTTGCACAAACTCTGTCACATTGCGAGAAAAGTATAGCATGTTATAGGTTGGCCACTGACAAGAGTAATAATTCATCCACAAACATTAAGTACGGGATCAAAGGTCCCCTTCTTCCCGCCTGTATTGGATTCCATTCCTCAAATATCACCTTACTATTGATCAAGTGGCCAAGTCATTCTATGCATAAAACAAAATTATAGGGAGAGAGGAGGTATCCTTGTTTTAGTCCCCGTCCCATGCTAAAAGCTTCTGTTACCTCACCATTCCATAAAAGTCTAATGTTTGGGGTGGATACATAATCCATAATCACCGATATTAATCTATCCAGTAAACCTACAGCCTTAAGAGTGTCACTAATAAATCTACACGATAAGCTATCGTATGCTTTAGCTAAATCTATCTTCAACGCCATAAACCCAATCTTCTTTTTTAATCCTCTCATCGTATGAAGTAGCTCTTATGCTATCACAATGTTATCCTGGATGTGTCTTCCAAGCACAAAACTTGTTTGATTCGGTGCTATCCAGGATAACATGAAAGGCTTGATACGATTTGTAATAATTTTTATGATTAACTTATAAAAGATGTTGCACAGGCTTATAGGCTAGAAATGATGAATGGTTTCTGGTTGCTCCAGTTTTGGAATCAACAAAAGTAGTGTTTCATTCAACTCTCTAGTCGACTTCAAGCCCATAAAGATTTTCTTGACTCGTTGTAGTATCTGTGTCTTCATGTTGCTCCAATGTTTCTGATAGAAGATTGCATGGAATCTGTCCAGACTCGACGCTTTAAAGGGTCCCATACACGATAGAGCCCTCCAAGTCTCCTCCTCTGTAACTGGATTAGTGTTCGGACATGTATTTCTAGAATCTACCACCAAGAATTCTGTTTCTAGTGGGTAACTGTTACTTTGGTCATGGGAAGAGTAAAATGTTGTAAAGTGCTCAATTCCATGCTGCTTAAGCACTTGCTCATCATAACACCATTGGTCTCTAATGCGTAGGCCCCTTATGTTTGTCGCTTTTGATCTTTTAATGATCGCTTTTGCATGGAAATATCACGTATTCCTATCCCCAAAATGTACCCATTCGCTTCCAATTTTTTGGAACCACAGTAGCTCCTCTTGATTGAGGATATTATGAAGCTCTTGTTCCAAATCCATTTCTAGCGTCCTTAGGTAAGGGTTATTTTCCTTCTGAAGTACTTTTTGAATACCTGTAAATCTGCCCATAATTCTTCTCTTTCGAAGGTTAATGTTCCCATAAATCTCTCTATTTCATATACACACCTCCTGCTTGAATATTTGTAGGCTCTTTAACAACGACACATCGTTCCTCTCCCATCCCGGGTGTGAGTACCATGATGCCAAATATCGAAACTATCTATCTCGTAGCTGGGGACGAGATGATTCCCTTGTATCCATCATTATCAGGTGGTGATCTAATTTTGTTCGGCCAAGGACTCTCACCATAGCATTCGAGAATTTGGCATTCCACTCTATGTTACCTAATGCTCGGTTTAATCTCTTGAATACTCCGTTATAGTTGCCCAACTTTGGACCACACCATATAAATCTCGGCCCACTACTCCCCAAATCAATCAACCTGTAATCTTCATCACTTCCTGAAATCGCAAACATCGGATACCATCTTCTGGGGCTCCCCCCACCTTCTCATCTAAAGAGATTATTTCGTTAAAATCTCCTAAGACAAGCCATGGTTCCTAGACTTGAAGAGCTAGAGTACGCATCTCTTGCTAAAGATCCCTTCGTCTACTTTCCAGGGGGTGTCTATAAACAACAGTAATCCATGAATATAAGCCACTCCCCAAAGTAGCCTTGAAGTGTAGGTTCTGAGTACTTCGAGAGATATCACTCACCACTACCTCACATGATTTCCACCATACCCATATTCCTCTCGAAATACCCATTGCCTCCACCTGTTCCCTAGAGTACTGCCTGAACTGTCTTTGAACCTTTTCTGCCACTTCTCCGCTCACCCTGGGCTCCAAGATGATTATAATACTCAGGTTCCATTACCGTATATATTCTTTCATAGCATTACGGAATTCTCTTCCACCCACTCCACGACAATTCCATGCTATTATACGCATAAAAACAATGATAGAGGTTTAGTACTAGTCTTAGATAGGTAAATCTATCCCTCTACGGGAACTTCTCCCTCCAGTTCCTGAGGATACCCATTATTTACCGCCACGGTGTTTGGAGCTGAGGTTATACCAGCTAGTTCTAGAACTATAGGAAAGAGTGACAGGGTGGACGGATCTCTCCTAGACTGTGGTTCTAGTCAACCATTTTTTATTCATTAGGTTCATCCGAGGCGAGGATTAGAGTTAGGTCAATAGTCATCAACATCTTACCTAAGTCTTCATTCTCTAGTTACACTGTGGTGTTTGTCAGATGAACCTCCGTGTCTTTGTGAGTATCGTTCTGGTTTCCATGCACGTTCTGGTTTCCATGCACTTGCAGCTTCCTACATACAAGCATCTTGTTTAGCTTTTGGCCCAAGGCCCTGGTTTTGTTGGAGTTGCTATGTGTTGCCCTCAAGTGGGCTATTCCCATTCTCTCCCTTTTATCTGCCAAAGTAAACTAATCATTTGCTTTCTTGTTTGGGCTTGTCGCCTCCTGGCCCACATTAAAGGCCCTAGCCTGAAATGAAAAAATATCTCCATCCATATTCTTTCCTTTAAAACTTGTTCCTGCTTCTGATTTCCCTCCAATGGTATCATTTCCCAGATCTGTTGATTTACCTTTATCTTTCCTTAATATTTCTTGATTTACCTCCTCCACTTAGAGGATATCAAAACGCGATCCATTCTCAGAAAATCCGCCCTAGCCCTCGTAGTCTATCCTTTTGTGTTCTGCGTATCTTTGGCAATCATTTTGGAATGATTTGACGTGCCTTTTGTAAACATCCATAGACCGAAATTACCGAAGCTGACGTGTGTCACTTGAGTTTGCTTTGAGGTCGCCGGCTCTTTCACCTATTCTTCGTTCTCCCTGTCGTCAATATTGCCCAATCCCTCACTCACGTTTTTAATAATTTCTCCGTTCTCAGCTTTGTGGCCCGGGCATATCTCAAGTCGGTGGCCCACCTTCCCACAATGGAAGCAAAGTGTACCGATCCCTTCATATTCTATTGGATAATTCCTGGAGTTGATTTTGATAGCCAATTTGAGGGGTTCATGGAGGTTAATCTCAATACAGATCCTTACAAAATTGCCTCTCATCCCATGTGTAGTTTGCCTGTCAATCCAAAGGGACTTCCCCAAAGCAGAGCCAATTCATCATAGCATTATTCCATTTTGGTATTCCATGGGTAGGATTGGAACCCTCACCCAAACCACAATGCTATCGATCTTTGCTTCTATTAGGTTAAATTCTGGAATCCATTGTCTGACCATTAGTCCATGATCCTGTATCATCCACGGCAGTCTCTATCTTACTTAAGGTTGAAAGATACAATAAAGAAGTCATTGTCCAGGTCTATTATGCACATATCCCCTTTAGGATTCCATAGTTGATTTAGTTTTGTTTTCAATGCCACATATCCCACTCATTTCCCAAATACCTTGATGATTAGAGTATTCTTTCAGGAGTCATGAAAATATTCCATCTTCGATTATGAAACCAGAATCTTTAGCCAGAGGTTATTAGAGAAGTCAATCATTTCTAATTCGTCCATAAGTAAATTATTTAAAAAGTGCGAGAAGCTTCTACTTTTTGCATTCACCGCTGATCCCATTAATGCTTCCCTATATCCCCTTTCTTCTTTGCAGGTTACAGTGGAATATTCTATATCCTGGGTTTCGCCCGACTGCAATAGATCCTCAGCACCTCTTTTAGTCCTCTTTGTCTCCCTATCACCCTGGGTTGCGTTTGTGTAGCATCCGGACTTGGGCCGGATCGCTACAGTGCCGGGCCTCGGACCCCGACCGCCCATCACACCAGGTACTGTCCTCTTTGGTCATGGGTGAGTCCACGACTCGAACCCATGACCTCAAGGTTTTGTTGCACTTTAAGTGCACGCCT